>CM065594.1:132205884-132210884 GCA_033119425.1 Bufotes viridis | reverse complement strand
ATAGATAGATAGATAGATGATAGATATGGGGCCACTCTTATTTTATTGGGGGCAGGAGAATGAAAAGAGAGAGATAGATAGATAGATATGGGGGCCACTCTTACAATAACAATGGCGGGTGCTATGTCCAAAGGGTATAAGCTCCTTACCCGATATATATCAAGAAAAAGAAGGACAGCACTCCAATGTAGTAAAAATAGTGGATTTAATCACCCATGCGGTGCAAAAAACGCGACGTTTCGGCTCAGCAATAGAGCCTTTTTCAAGCAAGGAACAATGGTGAAGACCAAATTTAAATAGTGCAAACAGTGTAACATCGGCAGACATGATTGGTGAAGCAATTCTCAAACATGATTGGTGCATAGATACGTCATTCTTGTGACATCATAGTTGCTAATATAAACAACATCCTAGTTACCATAAATACATGTGTATAACAATTCATAGTGCATGATATCAAGTGCCACATAAACCATATTGTCTGTGTGCATTACATATATCCCACAATAAATAGTAGCAGCGAAGAACAGCATCAAAAATACCGATCAGGTGCGGGGTCCGTGTCATCTGATACAACACCACGTGACATTCACACATGGTGTTCGTTTGTATCAACAGGAAGTCTCGTTCCACAAAATCGCGCATGTCTAATGACCCATCCGGATCAAAAGCGCCATATTAGTGAAGGGCAGCAGCGTGAGCGACCCGCGCATGCGCGGTGTCATAGAGCCTTGCAGGATCTCCATGTTTGTAAATGGCAACTTTCCCATATGTAATGGGATAGCGGATCTCACTTTTAAGGTACAAAGTAGTGGGGGTGTCGAGGGGGACTATCCCCAATCAAGGAGATGAAACCCCCGATCCGTCGCTCATCTCACACTCCGGTGGGCAGTGTCAGCTCCCCACTGGATAGTAGCGGACGAGAGACACCTCCCCCACACTATAGACCTCAATTCTGGGGAACTCCCTACTACATGCCAAAACTTATTCATGGAGAAAAATCCTGATAATGTTATCAGCCCCTCGCCCTGTAAAAAGAAAAATTCTCATAACATGTATTGATACAATCGAATCATATTGACGAACTGGACCCTAAACCGCATCCGATGGATATATGGATGGTTCTTCAGCATTGCTTCATCCCTTCATACGTGTGTACTGCTGCAGCAGTACACGTATCTTTTCCAACTTTTTTGTTGATTTTTTATTTTTTGCTTGCAATAATATGGAACTCCCATGTGGTTCCTGCTACTCTCAGGAAGATACTGCACGCATACTGCATGGTGTTACTGGAGATGCAACTTTTCTCGACACCCCAACGATTAAAGAACTAAAGAAGAAATATGAATTCTTATCTAGGAAATCGACATCTTTACGTCTACATATGACGACCCTGGGTGAGTACTATAAAGTACAACGTATTCCCCGTGGCATGAGGTCATATTTACGTCCGAACCTATTTTTACGGGATTCCAATTTTTGTAAGAAATTTGAAGCCCTCTCCAACCGCTATTCGATGGACTTCATTCTATTGAATATAGAATTTCTGCAACAGGAACTCTCCTCACTTGGTCTAGAAATAGAGGATGTGGAACAATCACTACGTTCTATGATGTCTGTTGAGGACTTTGGTTTATTTTGGGATAACCATTCCACTTATCTTGGGAAATTTAAATCTGACTCAGAGGAGATTAAACGGGCAAAATGGAATAGAGATATGGACGATTATAAAAGAGGCAACATCTATGTCTGGCAGTCTGACAACTTGAATGAGATCCATAAAGATGGTAAAAGGAGGAAAAGACTTCCATCACAGTCATCCTCAGCACGATCTTTTTTAGAGAACAGTTCGATTCCAAAAAACGACGTCGAACCAGGCGCGGTGGACGGAGGCACAGAAGGCACGAATCGACTACGACACAACAAAACACGGACTCAGAAAACAACTGTGAACAAGAAGAAATGACCGTCATCAATTTATCCTCCACTGTTTTAACTCCATCACAAGTGAGTGTTCTATCTAAAGGACTTTCTTTTTGTCCCAATTCTATCCAAAACTGGTTTGACTTAGATTGTGATTTGGCCAATTTTTTTCGTAGGATTAAGTTGAAAATTCTATATAATGATAAGGTACAGACAGAGCATACGCAAGTGAGTGAACTCTCCATGCGTAGGCTAGGTCTGTCACACCGTAGCAATTTCACACCTGTGATACATGATTCTGCGGTTGATTCATTTATTGCAGCTGTGCAGGCTGATATAAAACAGTATAGATTGACTTGTACTGAGACCCAGTTTCGACATCCTAATGTAACGACAGATGAAATAGAAGCATTGGCACAAATTAGGAATAATCATGCCTTGACGGTAAAACCTGCTGATAAGGGCGGAGCAGTGGTGATACTTGATACGGACAAATACGTGGCGGAGATTAGACGTCAGCTAAGTGACACCGATGTTTATGGTGTGATTGATACTGACCCTAAGTTCCGCATAGCTAAATTAATACAACACTGCCTGATTGAAGCTCTGTCAGCAGGTGTTATTGATGATGACTTATATTCTTTTCTTACGGTGGCTCATCCAATCACACCAGTGTTTTATATACTACCTAAGGTGCATAAGTCTTTGGTAGATCCACCTGGCCGCCCGATTGTGGCTGGTACAGACTCAATCTTCAGCACCATTGCTATGTTTTTGGATAAAATATTACGGTCCTTCTCAGTGGGGGCGTCGTCCTTTGTACAGGACACAACTGACTTTCTACTAAAATTGGATCAGATGGATGTACACGGTTGTGATAATGTTATTTTGGCTTCTTTTGACATAGTTTCGTTATATACCTCTATTGACCATGATTTGGGTATTGCTACTATCAAACATATGCTAGAACTGTCTTCCTTCTCTACGCCTGCTAGTAAATTTTTGATTTCACTGTTGAACATTATCCTAAGGGAGAATTATTTTCTTTTCCAGGATACTTTCTATAACCAGAAGCGCGGGGTGGCCATGGGGTCACATGCCGCACCTACATATGCTAATATTTTTATGCGACGGTTCGAGGAGGATGTTGTCTATGTGTCCCACCACTACAGACATGTCCTGGGGTGGTGGAGATACATAGACGACATCTTCCTCGTTTGGACTGGTGACATCACAGAATTGCTTGACTTCCAGACCATGTTAAATGGGGTGAACAGAGAACTGCAGTTCACGTTAGTCTATTCCACTAGTGAGTTGCAGTTTCTGGACACTACTGTCAGACTACATGACAGAAAATTGTCCACCACATTGTTTACGAAACCCACTGACAGGAATACTTTCCTGCGTTTTGACAGTAGTCATCCCAAACATTTAATCAGACATCTCCCTCACTCTCAGTTTCTTCGGGCCAGGAGAATTGTGGCCGACCCCGAGGAATTGTCGGTGACGTTAGACACCATGGTCTCAAGATTCCAGAGACGTGGTTATCCCAAGGGACTGTTACAGACTCAGGCGGAAAAAGTTAAGGCTATAGACAGGGAAGACACCTTGAGAAGAAGGGGTCCAATACAGAGAAAGGAGCGGATTCCATTTGTCTCCACATACAATGAACATAGTGTAAATATCAAAAACATCATTAACAGACATTGGGGGATGTTCAGTGGTCTAACTAGGATATCGGTGTTTAACTCACCCCCATTATTTGCTTATCATCGCTCAAGAAGTCTGAGAGACCAGTTAGTGAGAGCAGACATTGGTTCGTCACATAAAGGTAGACAACGTACTTTAACACAACGCAGCCTGGGGTGTTTCCCCTGTCTGCACTGTGTTAATTGCAGGTATATCTGTAAGGGTACATCTTTTGTACATCCGGGCACTGGAGAGAGTTTTCCCATTAAACATTACTTGACTTGTGATTCTAATTTTGTTATTTATGTGTTATCTTGCCCTTGTGGTTTAATCTATGTAGGGGAGACATCAACTGATTTGAAGACACGGCTCAATAATCACAGGTTCTCTATTAGACAAAAACGTAAGGACTTACCTGTGGCAAAACACTTCACAGATTTGGGACACTCTGAACGAGATCTCAAATGCTGGGTTGTGGATTGCATCCCCCCGCCAAGGCGAGGGGGGAATAGATCATTGTTGTTAAAAAGAAGAGAGGCCCAATGGATCTTCAAATTGGATTGTCTGAAACCCAAAGGGTTGAATGTTGACTATAATCCCAATCTTTACTGTTAAAAAAAGGGGGGTGCACCTCCTGTACATTTACAGCTGCTGTGGTATTCATTCTGAAGGTTGACAGGATGTATGGAATATATAATAGTGTAAAGAGATTGACTCTGTATATCTATCTGAAATTATAAGCCAGTTTTATCTATTCATTTTAGTTTTTCTTTTTTTCTTCACAGTACACACGTATGAAGGGATGAAGCAATGCTGAAGAACCATCCATATATCCATCGGATGCGGTTTAGGGTCCAGTTCGTCAATATGATTCGATTGTATCAATACATGTTATGAGAATTTTTCTTTTTACAGGGCGAGGGGCTGATAACATTATCAGGATTTTTCTCCATGAATAAGTTTTGGCATGTAGTAGGGAGTTCCCCAGAATTGAGGTCTATAGTGTGGGGGAGGTGTCTCTCGTCCGCTACTATCCAGTGGGGAGCTGACACTGCCCACCGGAGTGTGAGATGAGCGACGGATCGGGGTTTCATCTCCTTGATTGGGGATAGTCCCCTCGACACCCCACTACTTTGTACCTTAAAAGTGAGATCCGCTATCCCATTACATATGGGAAAGTTGCCATTCACAAACATGGAGATCCTGCAAGGCTCTATGACACCGCGCATGCGCGGGTCGCTCACGCTGCTGCCCTTCACTAATATGGCGCTTTTGATCCGGATGGGTCATTAGACATGCGCGATTTTGTGGAACGAGACTTCCTGTTGATACAAACGAACACCATGTGTGAATGTCACGTGGTGTTGTATCAGATGACACGGACCCCG
>CM065594.1:132203274-132205384 GCA_033119425.1 Bufotes viridis | reverse complement strand
TCTATCTATCTATCTATCTATCTATCTATCTATCTATCTAGCTATCTATCCCTCTATCTTTTCATTCCCTCCCCAATAAACTAAGAGTGGCCCCCATATCTATCTCTCTCTCTCTTTCTTTTCATTCCCTCCCCCAATAAACTAAGAGTGGCCAACATATCAATCTATCTATCTATCTATCTATCTATCTATCTATCTATCCCTCTTTCTTTTCATTCCCTCCCCCAATAAACTAAGAGTGGCCACCATATCTATCTATCCATATATCTATCCCTCTTTCTTTTCATTCCCTCCCCAATAAACTAAGAGTGGCCACCATATCTATCTACTATCTATCTATCTATCTATCTATCTATCTATCTATCTCTTTCTTTTCATTCCCCTCCCCCCAATAAGCTAAGAGTGGCCACCATATCTATCTATCTATCTATCTATCTATCTATCTATCTATCCCTCTTTCTTTTCATTCCCCTCCCTCCAATAAACTAAGAGTGGCCCCCATATCTATCTCTATCTCTTTCTTTTCATTCCCCTCCCCCCAATAAACTAAGAGTGGCCCCCATATCTATCTATCTATCTATCCAGGGCCGGACTGGCCTACCGGGATACCGGGAAAATTCCCGGTAGGCCGGTAGCCCTGACTGCCGCACGGCCGGCCGGGCGGTCGCAGGCACACTGGGCTCCAGTGGCGACGGAGATGAGCGCTGCATTGCGCTCATCTCCGTGCGGAGCAGCAGCAGAGGAGGGAGAGGCGTGACCTCTCCTGTTCCTCTGATAGGCTGCCAGCACTAGGCTGGCAGCCTATCAGAGCCGGCTCGGCGGCGCGATGACATCATCGCGCCGCCGGAGCCGCACAGCTCGAGACACAGGCCGGAAGAGGCCTGCATCGCATCGCTGGAGGTAAGTATAAGTGTTCTTTTTTTTTTTTTTTTTCTTGGGGCTACTGGCAGCACTAAAGGGGGCTACTGGCAGCACTAAAGGGGGCTACTGGCAGCACTAAAGGGCGCTACTGGCAGCACTAAAGGGGCTACTGGCAGCACTAAAGGGGGCTACTGGCAGCACTAAAGGGGCTACTGGCAGCACTAAAGGGGCTACTGGCAGATAAAGGGGCTACTGGCAGATAAAGGGGCTACTGGCAGATAAAGGGGCTACTGCCACTTAAAGCGGGCTACTGCCACTTAAAGGGGCTACTGCCACTTAAAGGGGCTACTGGCACCAAACGGGGCTACTGGCACATAAAGGGCGCTACTGGCACTAAAGGGGCTACTGGCACTAAAGGGGCTACTGGCACATAAAGGGGCTACTGACACATAAAGGGGGCTACTGGCACATAAAGGGGCTACTGGCACATAAAGGGGCTACTGGCACAAAAAGGGGGCTACTGGCACATAAAGGGGCTACTGGCACTAAAGGGGCTACTGGCACATAAAGGGGGCTACTGGCACATAAAGGGGCTACTGGCACTAAAGGGGCTACTGGCACATAAAGGGGCTACTGGCACATAAAGGAGGCTACTGGCACATAAAGGGGCTACTGGCACTAAAGGGGGCTACTGGCACATAAAGGGGCTACTGGCACTAAAGGGGCTACTGGCACATAAAGGGGGCTACTGGCACATAAAGGAGGCTACTGGCACATAAAGGGGCTACTGGCACTAAAGGGGGCTACTGGCACATAAAGGGGCTACTGGCACATAAAGGAGGCTACTGGCACATAAAGGGGCTACTGGCACTAAAGGGGGCTACTGGCACTAAAGGGGCTACTGGCACATAAAGGGGCTACTGGCACATAAAGGGGATGGCTACTGGCACATAAAGGGGCTACTGGCACTAAAGGGGGCTACTGGCACTAAAGGGGGCTACTGGCACTAAAGGGGACGGCTACTGGCACATAAAGGGGCTACTGGCACATAAAGGGGCTACTGGCACTAAAGGGACGGCTACTGGCACATAAAGGCGGCTACTGGCACATAAAGGGCGGCTACTGGCACATAAAGGGACGGCTACTGGTACTAAAGGGGCTACTGGCACATAAAGGGGCTACTGGCACTAAAGGGGACGGCTACTGGCACACTGTTATGGGGGCACTGTGGATGTCACTGTTATGGGGG
>CM065594.1:132035774-132198274 GCA_033119425.1 Bufotes viridis | reverse complement strand
AGAAGAAAGAAAACTCCATTACATACAACAAAGGTACCGTTTTTATGATCTGGGGGGCACATATAACGCTATTTAATCAGCCTAATATGCTCAAATGTGGTGACAGACTCCCTTTAAATCCGATTGAGAACCTCTGGTGGGACTTAAAGAAAGCAGTTGCAGCGCGCAAGCCTAAGAATGTGACTGAACTGGAGGCTTTTGCCCATGAAGAATGGGCGAAGATACCCGTAGATCGCTGCAAGACACTTGTGTCAAGCTATGCTTCACGTTTAAAAGCTGTTATAACTGGAAAAGGATGTTGTACTAAGTACTAAGATTGAATGTCACTTGGGGGTTGAATAAAACTGATAATGATGTGAGCACAGAAAAGACATTTGTGGTTATTTCATTATAAATGTTATGTTATATTTGTCTGACTTACAAGTGCCTCTTTGATTTAATTGTAAACAAGAAGACTGAAATGATCAAAATCAATGTCAAACTGGCCAAAACACTCAATTTCAGTGGGGGTTGAATAATTTTGAACACAACTGTAAGTCTCTAAGCAGTATTTTACCCTGGATTGTGATGGTAGCTGTGAACCCTAAGGGATAATAAAAACTGTTTATGGCAGACAGGACACCTCTACAGGTAAAAGGCTTCTCTTCCTCACTGACTTGGAAGGTAAACGTGTCTGATTTTAGATCCCAGAGGAGACCAAGACTACGTTGTATAGGAAGGGAGTCAATCCCTAAGTCAAAGCTCTGCAGGTCACTTGAGTGGTCTTGAGAGGGAAATGCTTCTATCAGCTGCTTACTATTGGAGGCTATTTTGTGGAGTCTCAGGTTTGAGCATGAAAGCATTTCTTGAGCTCTCTTAAGGAGACTTATTGCATCCTCATTAGTGGGTAGTGATTTTAAATAGTCATCTACATAAAAGTCTCTTTCTATGAATTGTCTGACGTCTGACCCATATTCTATTTCACCTTCTTGAGCAGAGTGTCTAAGACCATAAATTGCAACTGCAGGAGAGGGACTGTTACCAAAGATATGTACCCGCATGCGGTACTCCGCAATATCTTTTGTGAGGTCATTGTCAATAAACCAAAGAAATCTTAAAAAGTTTCTGTGTTCCTCTTTAACGAGAAAACAATGAAACATCTGCTGGATGTCCGCCATGAAGGCAACAGAGTCTTTACGAAAACGAAGCAGTACTCCTAGGAGTCTGTTGTTAAGATCTGGACCTGAGAGCAGGACATCATATAAAGGGAGTCTTTCACCCCAAAAACCCATTTTTCAACACTCACACCTACAGATCTTCAGAAAATCAGTTTAATTGCAGATGTCAATGACAGTTGAAGGTGCCCAGGGGCGGCATCATAACGGTCGGTGCCCAGGCCGCACGCTCATCTTCATAACTTCAACTGTGATTGACATCTGCAATTAAAGTGATTTTCTGAAGATCGGTAAGAGGTAGAGCAATAGGGTAAGAAGCTTTTTAATGTCGGGGCATTTTTGCAGAGAAAGATGTGAGTGTTGAAAAATGGGTTTTTGAGGTGAAAGGCTCCCTTTAAGGAGACGCCTTCATATTTTGCACTAGAGTCAACACTACTCTAATTTGGCCTGGTTTCTTTGGGTGTTAATTTAAACCCCGAACATGGGTAAATACCAACATTCCTTTGAGTTTTTAAGGGTGGGGGCTACCTCAGCATGACCGTTCTCAAAAATTTTCCTCATGAAAGTAAAGAAGTGGTCTCTCATTTCTGGCTTCTTGTGGAAGTTATGTCTTAGAGAGACAAAACGCCTGTAGACTTGCTCTCTGTTGTTAGGCAAACGTTGCTTTTGAGGTCTGAAGGGAAGGGGTGCGACCCAACTATTTGTCTTATCCTTAGTGATTTCCCTTTCCAAGGTCTCTAAAAACAATCTGTCTTCATGGGACATTGCTATCTGATTGTCCTCCTTGGTCCTTTGGAACACTGAGCAACCTAGGTGGTCTTTGTCACTATCACAAGCTATGTTGTGGTTTAAAGAGCCTATGAAGGGACAAGGTAGGTGAGTACTATGTGGCAACTCCTTTATGAGGAAGTTGTTTTCACATGTTTGGAAGATAGAGGGACGTCCATTATCTAATGTGCTAGTAAGAATGCTATTAATGGAAGTTGGTTTGTGTATGCTTCCTAAGCAGACATCTCCTATTATGACCCATCCTAGGTCATGTCTTTGGGCATAAGGAGCATGGTGTGGGCCATTAATCTGTTCTCTGGTTTTATGAACTTGTAATATATCTCTCGCAAGGAGTAAGATTATCTGAGCGTTAGGATCGAGCTCTGGCAAGAGATGGGCTATACGCTCCAAATGGGGGTGATGCTTAGCTACATCTGGTGTAGGGATCTCATGTTTATTATCAGGGATCTGGTTACATTCAGTAATAATTGGCAAGGAAAGACATGTCTTACCATCTATGGACTCAATCAGGTAGCCACTAGCTCTCCTCCCCGCTGTTTCCACAGTGCCTGCACAAGTCTTTAGAGAATAAGAAGTGCTGGGCCCTTTAATGTTGAAAATCTCAAAAAAGTAGATTTGGCTAGGGACGCATTACTTTGGTCATCTAGGATGGTGTAAATATTGATGGCTTTGTCTCTGCAGCCCTTTGGGTATACCTTTGCTAGGCAGATCTTTGAGCAGGACCTGCCGCCTATGAGTCTCTTGCAGACTTCGGTGCATTGTGAAGTAACTGTTGGTGGGTTAGCTTCAGAGTTGCTTTCCTCCCCGCCATGCTCTCTGACACTGTTACTCTGTGATAAGGTCCATGGGAAAGGCCCAGGATGTAGAGCCGTGTTGTGATCTGTGTTGTTGCATTCTGTGCATTTTACACTAACCTGACAGTCCTTGGCAATATGTGATGTTGATGAGCAGCACTTGTAGCAAATGCGGTTCTCCTTGAGGAAGGCTTTGCAATCTCCTATGGACATTTCTCTAAAGGCTCTGCACTTCAGAAGAGGGTGTGGCTTCTTGTGCAGAGGGCACTGCTTACCAGGATCTTTGAATGTTTCGAGGCTAGAGGAGCTGTAATACCTGTAAGAATCTGCAGGTGAAATGTTAGTTTTGTGCACTGCCACTGACCCTTTGTGAGGTCTGTGGTCATAGGGAGTGACATAAGACTGTGATAGATCAAAGCTAGGGTCATTACGGATGTTAGCCTCTAGCTTTACAAAGTCAACAAACACATTTAAGGGAGGGAATGGCACATTGTAGGTATGTTTGTACCTTGACCCATGGGAGACCCATTTCTCCTGCAGGTTGTGGGGAAGCTTTAATATGATCGGCTTGACACCTCTGGCAGTGTCGAGGAAAGCAAGCCCTGGTAAATCGCACTCGGCTTTGGCAACCTGTAATTCCATCAGTAGATCACTTAAATCCCTAAGTTTCTGGAAACCTTTGCTAGTTATTTTAGGGAATTCGTCAATTCTTTTAAACAACGCATCCTCCATGACCTCTGCAGAACCATAACATTGATCAAGTCTATCCCAGATCATTTTTAGACCAGTATCTGGGTAGTTTATATTAATGTCTCTAATTCTCTTGGCATGTTCCACAGAGTCTTTTCCAAGCCGATCAACATGGAAGTCTATCTCCTCCCTACATGACAGACCCAAGTCTCTTGTAATGTTATAAAAGGAGGACTGCCGGGCTCTATAGTTTTCAGGGCGATCACTGAACTTCGACAGTCCCTTTGTAACTAGCTCTCGTTTATTAAAGAACCTGGCAAAGTCTGTTGTGGCTTGGTTGCAACTAGGGTTGGTTGGAGGTGTGGAGTCACGGTGTGGCTGTGGTGTGCCATCATACCTGTATGGAGTCTCTGATTTAGGCAAGCCCATGTCATACTGTCTTGTGGGATAAGGTGGCTCTGCAAGCTTGACTGGAAGCTGGCTTCCTTTGGCTGCAGGGAAGTTAGCTCGAGCTTTGTCATGTGGCTCTGTGCTCTCTTGTTTGCAGGACTCGGTTCCATGCATGACTCTTTCTTTTGGATGGTATGATTTTTCTGTGGCATAGGTGACATCTTCGGTTCCTGGGAATGGATCAGCATTGCTGTTTGGTCTGGAGTGTTGAAGGATGTACTCTGAAGTGCGTCGTGCAGGATCTTGCTGACCGAGTTCTGGGCTTAGCACACTGCTGTAACTTTTAGTTTCCAGGTATTCTATTGCTTCCAAGAACTCTGCTTCAGCTATGGTGGCTGCCGTTTCCTTCTCTACGGCGAGTTTCTCTAGCTTTGCATCTAAGAGGACTTTTTGCATTTCTAGTGAAGCCTGTTCTTCTTTCATCTTCATTTCTTGCTCAGCAAAGGCTGCTTTGACCTTTGCTGCTTCTGCCTTTGCACGGGCAATGGCGGCTGCACTGCTAACGGAAGCCGACTTGGAGGAACCATTCTTCTTTGATCTTGTCTTGTAGCTAGATACTGTGCTTCGCGACATGGTATTGGTGAAGACACTTAACTGCGTGTACTGTGGAATTCAGGTCGCTGAGCTTAAAGAGCGGACACAGTATGCAATCAAATATGTCTATATTGCTTGAAGCAGCTACCTCTTGGTAGCACTGTACTGTATAGAAGTCGTTGTGGTGTGCGTTTTCAGATATTTGCGTGGACTGTAACAGACTTCTGTGTAGTCAGATGAGCCCCTCTTGCTAGAAGTCGTCGTTTACTGTCCTGTTCTCACAACATGTATCCCCGGGGTCTATATGCAGTTCAACAGGCAGATATCACCATTCTACTAGTTAATAAATTAAGACTTGTATCTGTAATCTGTGGCTTTATTAACCGGCAGTAGATAAGGTAAACTGTATAAAGAGCACATACAAAGGACTGAATGTACAGCATACATGTACACAAAGCTTATAGGAAAACATTAATTAATCCCTTACAGACGATGCTTGAGTAAAGAGACACATAATGTGCAGCTGCTCCTTCCATGAGGTGAAGGAAAATGTCAGCAGGCCCCTGTCTCTTTCCCATAAAGCACTGCGAGCAGGAAGTTGTGTAACCTAATTAATATTCATGGCTATAACAAGCAGGAGTGTGCTTACAGCGAAAGGTCACTAGGTAGTGATGTAGGCACACATATAATTACACATAAACAGAAAACTATGCAATGGCTTCTGAAGAGAAGACAGTACACAGGGGGTCTAGTAGTGGTGCCACCCAGTACAGGTCGTTCTCCTTCAGCCTTTTTATACGAGGGTCCCTCAACAGGCATGACAGCATAAAAGACCCCATTTGCACAAGGTTGGATGCCAAGCTACTCATGTCCTGTTCCTCGTCCTCACTGATGTCATTGAAGGTCTGTTCTTTCCCCCAGCCACGTACAACACCACGGGTCCCAGATAGGTGACAACAACGAGCACCCTGGGATGCCTGCTGTGGTTGGTCTTCCTCCTCCTTAAAGCCACATTCCTCCTCTGACTCCTCTTCCTCAGACTCCTCTTCCAGCGTTGCCGCAGGTCCAGCAAACGATGATGATAAGGCTGTTGCTGGTGGTGATGGTGGTGACCACAACTATTTCTCTTTCTCTTCACGCTCATCTACGGCCTGATCCAGCACTCTTCACAGGTAACGCTCCAGGAAGAAAACAAATGGGATGAGGTCGCTGATGGTGACTAGGTTTGTCACCTCCTGAAAAAGACGCATGAGCCTACAGGCATTGCGCATGAGCATCCAGTAACGTGGCAAAAAAATACCCAGCTCCGCAGAGGCTAAAGTGCGCCATGGCCGTGTAGGAATGCCTGAAATGGCCACACACCTTCCTGGCCTGCTTGAGGACGTCCTGTAAGCCTGGGTACTTACACACAAAGCGTTGTACAATCAGATTCAACACATATGCCATGCACGGCACATGTGTCAACTTGCCCAAATTCAATGCCGCCAACAGATTACTTCAGTTGTCACACACCACTTTGCCGATCTCCAGGTGCGATGTCAGCCACTGATCCAGCTGTGCGTTCAGGGCGGACAGGATTGCTGGTCCTGTGTGACTCTCTGCTTTCAGGCAAGACAACCCCAAGACGGCGTGACACTGTCGTATCCGGGATGTGGAATAGCCCCTGGGGAGCTGGGGGGTGCAGTTGATGATGTGGAGCAAGACGCAGCAGCAGAAGAGGACTCAGCCGAGGAGGTTAGCGAAGAGGATGGAGTAGGAGGAATAGAGGAGGTGGCAGCAGGACTGCCTGCAAGTCGTGGTGGTGTCACCAACTCCGCTGCAGAGCCACGCATTCCATGCTTGGCAGCCGTCAGCAGGTTTACCCAATGAGCAGTGCACGTGATATACCTGCCCTGACCGTGCTTTGCAGACCAGGTATCAGTGGTCAGATGGACCCTTGCCCCAACACTGTGTGCAGACATGTCATGACTTCCTTTTCCACAATAGAGTACAGGTTGGGGATAGCCTTTTGTGAAAAATAATTTCGGCCGGGTACCTTCCACTGGGGTGTCCAAATAGCTAAAAAAAATTTGAAGGCTTTAGACTGCACCAGCTTGTATGGAAAAAGCTGGCGGGCTAAGAGTTCCGTCAAACCAGCTGTCAGACGCCGGGCAAGGGGGTGACTCTGTGACATTGGCTTCTTACTCTCAAACATTTCCTTGACAGACACCTGATTGTGGGCAGATGAGCAGGAACTTCTCAAGGTGAGAGGCGGAGTAGAGGGTGGTTGAGGGGCAAGGAGGACAGCAGTGGTTGACGTGGCTGAAGATGCTAGACCAGGAGGAGGATGGTGGCTTTGAGTTTGTGTGCTGCTTGTACTCATGTGTTGATCCCATAGGCGTTTGTGATGTGAGATCAGGTGCCTTCGCAAAGCAGTTGTACCTAGGTGGGTGTTGGACTTCCCACGACTCAGTTTCTTTTGGCACAGGTTACAAATGGCATCGCTGTTATCAGAGGCACACACACAAAAAAAATGCCACACTGCTAAGCTTTGCAATGACGGCATTCTGGTGGTGGAAACAGCATTCGTTGATTGGCGTGCTGTCTGGCTGACCCCGGCTGCCGATACATGCTGTCTGATTGTGCCACTAGCTCCTTGCGACGACCTCCCCCTGCTTCGAATCTCCTCCTCCTCTGTCTCCCCATCTGAACTTTCCCCCTGTTCTTCTTCTCTTCGAGCAAGTACCCACGTGACATCGACAGACACATCGTCATCATCAACCGCTTCACTTGTATCTGACAACTCAGCAAAGGAAGCAGCAGCGGGTACAACATCATAATCATCACACCGTACGTCCATGAGTGTAATGCTGCCTGGCTGAGACATATCCCTGTTATCTACATCCTCTGGCAATAATGGTTGCGCATCACTCAATTCTTCCAACTGATGTGTAAATAAATCCTCTGACAGATCAAATGAAGCGGCTGTGGTGCTAGTGTTGGTGGTGGTGGCGAGTGGTAACTTGAGAAGTGCCCAACGATGAGCTGGAGGAGGATGGTGTGTCAAAGATCTGAGTGAAAGCTGTAGAAGATTGGGTGTCCTGTGTAAGCCAGTCAACTATGTCCTTAGATTGAAGGGTAAAAATTAAATACCTTATTTATCGGCAAGCTACTGTGCCACCCGATATGAGTGGTGGGCACTGCCGGGGGCAAACTACAGTCAGTGGAAGTGGGCCTGACAAAAACTGGCAGGCAACTAACCTTAGAATAAAGGATAAAAATGAAATGCCTTATTTATCGGCAAGCTACTGTGCCAACCAGTATGAGTGGTGGGCACTGGAAGTGGGCACACTACAGTCAGTGGAAGTGGGCCTGACACACACTGGCAGCAGGCAGGCCAGGCATCTGAAATTAGATTAAAGTGTAAAAATGAAATGCCTTTTTTTTATGCAAAGTCCTGTGCCACACGGTATGAGTGGAGGGCACTGGAAGTGGGTACACTACAGTCAGTGGAAGTGGGCCTGACACACACTGGCAGCAGGCAGGCCAGGCAACTGAAATTAGATTAAAGTGTAAAAATTAAAGGCCTTTTTTTTATGCAAAGTCCTGTGCCAGACGGTATGAGTGGTGGGCACTGGCAGTAGGTACACTACAGTCAGTGGAAGTGGGCCTGACACACACTGGCAGCAGGCAGGCCGGGCAACTGAAGTTAGATTAAAGTGTAAGAATTAAATGCCTTTTTTTATGCAAAGTCCTGTGCCACACGGTATGAGTGGCGGGCACTGGCAGTGGGCACACTACAGTCAGTGGAAGTGGGCCTGACACACACTGGCAGCAGGCAGGCAACTGAAATTAGATTAAAGTGTAAAATTGAAATGTCTTTTTTTTATGCAAAGTCCTGTGCCACATGGTATGAGTGGTAGGCACTGGCAGTGGGCACACTACAGTCAGTGGAATTGGGCATGACACACACTCGCAGCAGGCAGGCAACTGAAATTAGATTAAAGTGTAAAAATTAAAGGCCTTTTTTTTATGCAAAGTCCTGTGCCAGACGGTATGAGTGGTGGGCACTGGCAGTAGGTACACTACAGTCAGTGGAAGTGGGCCTGACACACACTGGCAGCAGGCAGGCCGGGCAACTGAAATTAGATTATAGTATAAAAATGAAATGCCTTTTTTTATGCAAAGTCCTGTGCCACACGGTATAAGTGGTGGGCACTGGCAGTGGGCAAACTACAGTCAGTGGAAGTGGGCCTGACACACACTGGCAGCAGAAAGGCCAGGCGACTGAAATTAGATTAAAGTGTAAAAATAAAATGACTTTTTTTTATGCAAAGTCAGGTGCCACACGGTATGAGTAGTGGACACTGGCATTGGGCACACTACAGTCAGTGGAATTGGGCCTGACACGCACTGGCAGCAGGCAGGCCAGGCAACTGAAATTAAATTAAAGTGTAAAAATGAAATGCCTTTTTTTTTATGCAAAGTCCTGTGCCACACGGTATGAGTGGTGGGCACTAGCAGTGGGTACACTACAGTCAGTGGAAGTGGGCCTGACACACACTGGCAGCAGGCAGGCCAGGCAACTGAAATTAGATTAAAGTGTAAAAATGAAATGCCTTTTTTTTCTGCAAAGTCCTGTGCCAGACGGTATGAGTGGTGGGCACTGGCAGTGGGTACACTACAGTCAGTGGAAGTGTGCCTGACACACACTGGCAGCAGGCAGGCAAGGCAACTGAAATTAGATTAAAGTGTAAGAATTAAATGCCTTTTTTTTTATGCAAAGTCCTGTGCCACACGGAATGAGTGGTGGGCACTGGCAGTGGGTACACTACAGTCAGTTTTAGTGGGCCTGACACACACTGGCAGCAGGCATTCCAGGCAACTGAAATTAGATTAAAGTGTAAAAATTAAATGCCTTTTTTTTCTGCAAAGTCCTGTGCCAGAAGGTGTGAGTGGTGGGCAATGGCAGTGGGTACACTACAGTCAGTGGAAGTGGGCCTGACACACACTGGCAGCAGGCAGGCCAGGCAACTGAAATTAGATTAGAGTGTAAAAATGAAATGCCTTTTTTTATGCAAAGTCCTGTGCCACATGGTATGAGTGGTAGGCACTGGCATTTGGCACACCACAGTCAGTGGAATTGGGCCTGACACACACTGGACGCAGGCAGGCCAGGCAACTGAAATTAGATTAAAGTGTAAAAATGAAATGCCTTTTTTTTAATGCAAAATCCTGTGCCACACGGTATGAGTGGTGGGCACTGGCAGTGGGCACACTACAGTCAGTGGAAGTGGGCCTGACACACACTGGCAGGCAGGCCAGGCAACTGAAATTAGATTAAAGTGTAAAATTGAAATGTCTTTTTTTTATGCAAAGTCCTGTGCCACATGGTATGAGTGGTAGGCACTGGCAGTGGGCACACTACAGTCAGTGGAAGTGGGCATGACACACACTGGCAGCAGGCAGGCAACTGAAATTAGATTAAAGTGTAAAAATTAAAGGCCTTTTTTTATGCAAAGTCCTGTGCCACACGGTATGAGTGGTGGGCACTGGCAGTGGGTACACTACAGTCAGTGGAAGTGGGCCTGACACACACTGGCAGCAGGCAGGCCGGGCAACTGAAATTAGATTATAGTGTAAAAATGAAATGCCTTTTTTTATGCAAAGTCCTGTGCCACACGGTATGAGTGGTGGGCACTGGCAGTGGGCACACTACAGTCAGTGGAAGTGGGCCTGACACACACTGGCAGCAGGAAGGCCAGGCAACTGAAATTAGATTAAAGTGTAAAAATGAAATGACTTTTTTATGCAAAGTCCGGTGCCACACGGTATGAGTGGTGGACACTGGCATTGGGCACACTACAGTCAGTGGAATTGGGCCTGACACACACTGGCAGCAGGCAGGCCAGGCAACTGAAATTAGATTAAAGTGTAAAAATGAAATGCCTTTTTTATGCAAAGTCCTGTGCCACACGGTATGAGTGGTGGGCACTGGCAGTGGGCACACTACAGTCAGTGGAAGTGGGCCTGACACACACTGGCAGCAGGCAGGCCAGGCAACTGAAATTAGATTAAAGTGTAAAAATGAAATGCCTTTTTTTCTGCAAAGTCCTGTGCCAGACGGTATGAGTGGTGGGCACTGGCAGTGGGTACACTACAGTCAGTGGAAGTGGGCCTGACACACACTGGCAGCAGGCAGGCAAGGCAACTGAAATTAGATTAAAGTGTAAAAATGAAATGCCTTTTTTTTCTGCAAAGTCCTGTGCCAGACGGTATAAGTGGTGGGCACTGGCAGTGGGTACACTACAGTCAGTGGAAGTGGGCCTGACACACACTGGCAGCAGGCATTCCAGGCAACTGAAATTAGATTAAAGTGTAAAAATTAAATGCCTTTTTTTTCTGCAAAGTCCTGTGCCACACAGTATGAGTGGTGGGCACAGGCAGTGGGTACACTACAGTCAGTGGAAGTGGGCCTGACACACACTGGCAGCAGGCAGGCCAGGCAACTGAAATTAGATTAAAGTGTAAAAATGAAATGCCTTTTTTTATGCAAAGTCCTGTGCCACATGGTATGAGTGGTAGGCACTGGCAGTGGGCACACTACAGTCAGTGGAATTGGGCCTGACACACACTGGACGCAGGCAGGCCAGGCAACTGAAATTAGATTAAAGTGTAAAAATTAAATGCCTTTTTTTTCTGCAAAGTCCTGTGCCACACAGTATGAGTGGTGGGCACAGGCAGTGGGTACACTACAGTCAGTGGAAGTGGGCCTGACACACCCTGGCAGCAGGAAGGCCAGGCAACTGAAATTAGAATAAAGTGTAAAAATGAAATGCCTTTTTTTTCTGCAAAGTCCTGTGCCACACGGTATGAGTGGTGGGCACTGGCAGTGGGCACACTACAGTCAGTGGAATTGGGCCTGACACACACTCGCAGCAGGCAAGCAACTGAAATTAGATTAAAGTGTAAAAATGAAATGCTTTTTTTTAAGCAAAGTCCTGTGCCACACGGTATGAGTGGTGGGCACTGGCAGTGGGCACACTACAGTCAGTGGAAGTGGGCCTGGCACACACTGGCAGCAGGCAGGCCGGGCAACTGAAATTAGATTAAAGTGTAAAAATGAAATGCCTTTTTTTATGCAAAGTCCAGTGCCACACGGTATGAGTGGTGGGCACTGGCAGTGGGCACACTACAGTCAGTGGAAGTGGGCCTGACACACATTGGCAGCAGGCAGGCAAGGCAACTGAAATTAGATTAAAGTGTAAAAATGAAATGCCTATTTTTTCTGCAAAGTCCTTTGCCAGACGGTATGAATGGTGGGCACTGGCAGTGGGTAAACTACAGTCAGTGGAAGTGGGCCAGAAGCACTCTGGGAGAAGGCAGGCCAGGCAACTGAAATGAGATAAAAGAGTAAAGATGAAATCCTTTTTTTTTATGCAAAGTCCTGTGCCACACGGTATGAGTGGCGGGCACTGGCAGTGGGCACAGTACAGTCAGTGGAAGTGGGCCTGACACACACTGGCAGCAGGCAGGCAACTGAAATTAGATTAAAATGTAAAAATGAAATGCCTTTTTTTATGCAAAGTCCTGTGCCAGACGGTATGAGTGGCGGGCACTGGCAGTGGGCACACTACAGTCAGTGGAAGTGGGCTTGACACACACTGGCAGCAGGCAGGCAACTGAAATTAGATTAAAGTGTAAATTTGAAACGCCTTTTTTTATGCAAAGTCCTGTTCCACACGGTATAAGTGGTGGGCACTGGCAGTGGGCCACTACAGTCAGTGGACGTGGGCCTGACACACACTGGCAGCAGGCAGATCGGGCAACTGAAATTAGATTAAAGTGTAAGAATTAAATGCCTTTTTTTAATGCAAATTCCTGTGCCACACGGTATGAGTGGTGGGCAATGGCAGTGGGCACACTACAGTCAGTTTAAGTGGGCCTGACACACACTGGCAGCAGGCAGGCAACTGAAATTAGATTAAAGTGTAAAATTGAAATGCCTTTTTTTTTATGCAAAGTCCTGTGCCACATGGTATGAGTGGTAGGCACTGGCAGTGGGCAGACTACAGTCAGTGGAAGTGGGCCTGAGACACAATGGCAGCAGGCAGGCAACTGAAATTAGATTAAAGTGTAAAATTGAAATGCCTTTTTTTTTAAGTAAAGTTCAGTGCCACACGGTATGAGTGGTGGGCACTGGCAGTGGGCACACTACAGTCAGTGGAAGTGTGCCTGACACACACTGGCAGCAGGCAGACCGGGCCACTGAAATTAGATTAAAGTGTAAAATTGAAATGCCTTTTTTTCATGCAAAGTCCTGTGCCACACGGTATGAGTGGTGAGCACTGGCAGTGGGCCCACTACAGTCAGTGGAAGTGGGCCTGACACACACTGGCAGCAGGCAAGCCGGGCAACTGAAATTAGATTAAAGTGTAATAATGAAATGCCTATTTTTTCTGAAAAGTCCTTTGCCAGACGGTATGAATGGTGGGCACTGGCAGTGGGCCATTACAGTCAGTGGAGGTGGGCCTGACACACACTGGCAGCAGGCAGGCAACTTAAATTAGATTAAAGTGTAAAATTGAAATGCCTTTTTTTATGCAAAGTCCTGTACCACACGGTATAAGTGGTGGGCACTGGCAGTGGGCCACTACAGTCAGTGGAAGTGGGCCTGACACACACTGGCAGCAGGCAGACCGGGCAGCTGAAATTAGATTAAAGTGTAAAAATGAAATGCCTTTTTTTAATGCAAAGTCCTGTGCAACACGGTATGAGTGGAGGGCACTGGCATGGGCACACTACAGTCAGTTTAAATTGGGCCTGACACACACTGGCAGCAGGCAGGCAACTGAAATTAGATTAAAGTGTGAAATTGAAATGCCTTTTTTATATGCTAAGTCCTGTGCCACATGGTATGAGTGGTAGGCACTGGCAGTGGGCACACTACAGTCAGTTTAAGTGGGCCTGACACACACTGGCAGCAGGACGGCAACTGAAATTAGATTAAAGTGTAAAATTGAAATGCTTTTTTTTAATGCAAAGTCCAGTGCCACACGGTATGAATGGTGGGCACTGGCAGTGGGCACACTACAGTAAGTGGAAGTGTGACTGACACACACTGGCAGCACGCAGGCCAGGCACCTGAAATTAGATTAAAGTGTAAAAATAAAATGGCTTTTTTTTATGTAAAGTCAGGTGCCACACGGTATAAGTGGTGGGCACTGGCAGTGGGCACACTACAGTCAGTGGAAGTGGGCCTGACACACACTGGCAGCAGGCAGGCCGGGCAACTGAAATTAGATTAAAGTGTAAAAATGAAATGCCGTTTTTTTATACAAAGTCCTGTGCCACACGGTATGAGTGGTGGGCACTGGCAGTGGGCACACTACAGTCAGTGGAAGTGGGCCTGACACACTGGCAGCAGGCAGGCAAATGAAATTAGATTAAAGTGTAAAATTGAAATGCCTTTTTTTATGCAAAGTCCTGTGTCACACGGTATAAGTGGTGGGCACTGGCAGTGGGCAAACTACAGTCAGTGGAAGTGGGCCTGACACACACTGGCAGCAGGCAGGCAAATGAAATTAGATTAAAGTGTAAAATTGAAATGCCTTTTTGTTATGCAAAGTCCTGCGCCACATGGTATGAGTGGTAGGCACTGGCAGTGGGCACACTACAGTCAGTTGAAGTGTGCCTGACACACACTGGCAGCAGGCAGGCAACTGAAATTAGATTAAAGTGTAAAAATGAAATGTCTTTTTTTTATGCAAAGTCCTGTGCCACACGGTATGAGTGGTGGGCATGTAACTGTCAGCAGAGGAAGAGACCGTAGAGCAGGATTCAAGTACAGTGCAGCAGACAAGGAGGCTGAAGCAGAAACCGGCTTTATTAAAAGAGAGCTCTAACTGCCGGAAAATCAGATTAACAGTATGAACAGCTTGAGACTTTACAATAATGATAATAGAAATTTGCATAAAGACACAACTGAATCGCAAACACAAGTACAAAAATGGCAGGCTACTCTCTTCTAGATATTCCTACCTGTCCCCGCTACCCGGGGTGCACTTCTACTGTGCACTACCAAAATCCTCTTCCACTATGTCCTAACTCAGATTAGCATCAGTGCACTCACAGTTCTGTGTCCGGCATATGCAGGCAGATACAGTCTGGGTCCTGATCTGATTGCTTGCTTGGCTCAGCGTGGTCTTCTCCTTTATGTTAGGTCGCAGATCAGGCATCCACATAGCTCAGCTCTGGCAGGGGTGATGCTGCAAGCCTCACTTTGTAGTCTCTGTAACTCTGGTCAGAGATAGTAGGCAGCTCAGGACATATCATCAGGCAGGGCCTGGAGTTCACTCACAAGCCCCTCTGATAAGTGCCTCACACTGCAGCAGTCTCCCTTCTGTACCAGGAAACATCAGCTCAGTCAGGGAGCAAACACACTCTAAAGTCCCAGATACTGTGTCACATCAGGCAGGGAGAAATCACTCCAATCTTCCCTGTGGAGCTCCCTCTCAGTGGACAGAGTACTTCTTTTCTTTGTGTACTCAGACACCTTCAGCCAAGGCTCTCTGCTCAGCCCGGGAACTCCTTTTACTCCTTATCCTCTGGAAAACAACACCTCTCACTGTCTTACTCAGCCACAGTGGCCTCTGGTGGCTGGAGGGAAACATGACAGACTGCATATATATTAGTGCTGGAAATGCTGCTGGATGATCAGGGCTGCCTCTTACAGGCACTGGCAGTGGGCACACTACAGTCAGTTTAAGTGGGCCTGACACACACTGGCAGCAGGCAGGCCGGGCAACTGAAATTAGATTAAAGTGTAAAAATAAAATGCGTTTTTTTTATGCAAAGTCCTGTGCCACACGGTATGAGTGGTGGGCACTGGCAGTGGGCACACTACAGTCAGTGGAATTGGGCCTGACACACACTCGCAGCAGGCAGGCAACTGAAATTAGATTAAAGTGTAAAATTGAAATGCCTTTTTTTAAGCAAAGTCCTGTGCCACACGGTATGAGTGGTGGGCACTGGCAGTGGGCACACTACAGTCAGTGGAAGTGTGCCTGACACACACTGGCAGCACGCAGGCCAGGCAACTGAAATTAGATTAAAGTGTAAAAATGAAATGCCTTTTATTTCTGCAAAGTCCTGTGCCACACGGTATGAGTGGTGGGCACTGGCAGTGGGTACACTACAGTCAGTGGAAGTGGGCATTACACACTGGCAGCAGGCAGGCAACTGAAAATAGATTAAAGTGTAACATTGACATGCCTTTTTTTATGCAAAGTCCTGTGCCACACGGTATAAGTGGTAGGCACTGGCAGTGGGCCACTACAGTAAGTTTAAGTGGGCCTGACACACACTGGCAGCAGGCCGGGCAACTGAAATTAGATTAAAGTGTAAAAATGAAATGCATTTTTTTAATGCAAAGTCCTGTGCCACACGGTATGAGTGGTGGGCACTGGCAGTGGGCACACTACAGTCAGTGGAAGTGTGACTATCACACACTGGCAGCAGGCAGGCCAGGCAACTGAAATTAGATTAAAGTGTAAAAATGAAATGACTTTTTTTTTATGCAAAGCCCTGTGCCACACGGTATGAGTGGTGGGCACTTGCAGTGGGTACACTACAGTCAGTGGAAGTGGGCCTGACACACACTGGCAGCAGGCAGGCAACTGAAATTAGATTAAAGTGTAAAAATGAAATGCCTTTTTTATGCAAAGTCCTGTGCCACATGGTATGAGTGGTAGGCACAGGCAGTGGGCACACTACAGTCAGTTTAAGTGGGCCTGACACACACTGGCAGCAGGCAGGCAACTGAAATTGGATTAAAGTGTAAAATTGAAATGCCTTTTTTTAATGCAAAGTCCAGTGCCACATGGTATGAGTGGTGCACACTGGCAGTGGGCACACTACAGTCAGTGGAAGTGGGCCTGACACACACTGGCAGCAGGCAGGCCAGGCAACTGAAATTAGATTAAAGTGTAAAAATGAAATGCCTTTTTTTTCTGCAAAGTCCTGTGCCAAACGGTATGAGTGGTGGGCACTGGCAGTGGGCACACTACAGTCAGTGGAATTGGGCCTGACACACACTGGCAGCAGGCAGGCCAGGAAACTGAAATTAGATTAAAGTGTAAAAATGAAATGCCTTTTTTTTCTGCAAAGTCCTGTGCCACACAGTATGAGTGGTGGGCACTGGCAGTGCGCACACTACAGTCAGTGGAAGTGTGCCTGACACACACTGGCAGCACGCAGGCCAGGCAACTGAAATTAGATTAAAGTGTAAAAATGAAATGCCTTTTATTTCTGCAAAGTCCTGTGCCACGCGGTATGAGTGGTGGGCACTGGCAGTGGGTACACTACAGTCAGTGGAAGTGGGCATGACACACTGGCAGCAGGCAGGCAACTGAAAATAGATTAAAGTGTAAAAATGAAATGCCTTTTTTTATGCAAAGTCCTGTGCCACATGGTATGAGTGGTAGGCACAGGCAGTGGGCACACTACAGTCAGTTTAAGTGGGCCTGACACACACTGGCAGCAGGCAGGCAACTGAAATTGGATTAAAGTGTAAAATTGAAATGCCTTTTTTAATGCAAAGTCCAGTGCCACATGGTATGAGTGGTGCACACTGGCAGTGGGCACACTACAGTCAGTGGAAGTGGGCCTGACACACACTGGCAGCAGGCAGGCCAGGCAACTGAAATTAGATTAAAGTGTAAAAAGGAAATGCCTTTTTTTTCTGCAAAGTCCTGTGCCACACGGTATGAGTGGTGGGCACTGGCAGTGGGCACACTACAGTCAGTGGAATTGGGCCTGACACACACTCGCAGCAGGCAGGCAACTGAAATTAGATTAAAGTGTAAAATTGAAATGCCTTTTTTAAGCAAAGTCCTGTGCCACACGGTATGAGTGGTGGGCACTTGCAGTGGGCACACTATAGTCAGTGGAAGTGTGCCTGACACACACTGGCAGCACGCAGGCCAGGCAACTGAAATTAGATTAAAGTGTAAAAATGAAATGCCTTTTATTTCTGCAAAGTCCTGTGCCACACGGTATGAGTGGTGAGCACTGGCAGTGGGTACACTACAGTCAGTGGAAGTGGGCATGACACACTGGCAGCAGGCAGGCAACTGAAAATAGATTAAAGTGTAACATTGACATGCCTTTTTTTATGCAAAGTCCTGTGCCACACGGTATAAGTGGTAGGCACTGGCAGTGGGCCACTACAGTAAGTTTAAGTGGGCCTGACACACACTGGCAGCAGGCCGGGCAACT
Organism: Bufotes viridis; assembly: GCA_033119425.1. Lineage (NCBI taxonomy): Eukaryota > Metazoa > Chordata > Amphibia > Anura > Bufonidae > Bufotes > Bufotes viridis. The sequence continues at coordinate 132,180,606 of CM065594.1, read as the reverse complement.
GAAATTAGATTAAAGTGTAAAAATTAAATGCATTTTTTTAATGCAAAGTCCTGTGCCACACGGTATGAGTGGTGGGCACTGCCAGTGGGCACACTACAGTCAGTGGAAGTGTGACTATCACACACTGGCAGCAGGCAGGCCAGGCAACTGAAATTAGATTAAAGTGTAAAAATGAAATGACTTTTTTTTATGCAAAGCCCTGTGCCACACGGTATGAGTGGTGGGCACTTGCAGTGGGTACACTACAGTCAGTGGAAGTGGGCCTGACACACACTGGCAGCAGGCAGGACACTGAAATTAGATTAAAGTGTAAAAATGAAATGCCTTTTTTTATGCAAAGTCCTGTGCCACATGGTATGAGTGGTAGGCACAGGCAGTGGGCACACTACAGTCAGTTTAAGTGGGCCTGACACACACTGGCAGCAGGCAGGCAACTGAAATTGGATTAAAGTGTAAAATTGAAATGCCTTTTTTTAATGCAAAGTCCAGTGCCACATGGTATGAGTGGTGCACACTGGCAGTGGGCACACTACAGTCAGTGGAAGTGGGCCTGACACACACTGGCAGCAGGCAGGCCAGGCAACTGAAATTAGATTAAAGTGTAAAAATGAAATGCCTTTTTTTTCTGCAAAGTCCTGTGCCAAACGGTATGAGTGGTGGGCACTGGCAGTGGGCACACTACATTCAGTGGAATTGGGCCTGACACACTCTGGCAGCAGGCAGGCCAGGCAACTGAAATTAGATTAAAGCGTAAAAATGAAATGCCTTTTTTTTCTGCAAAGTCCTGTGCCACACGGTATAAGTGGTGGGCACTGGCAGTGGGCACACTACAGTCAGTGGAAGTGTGCCTGACACACACTGGCAGCACGCAGGCCAGGCAACTGAAATTAGATTAAAGTGTAAAAATGAAATGCCTTTTATTTCTGCAAAGTCCTGTGCCACGCGGTATGAGTGGTGGGCACTGGCAGTGGGTACACTACAGTCAGTGGAAGTGGGCATGACACACTGGCAGCAGGCAGGCAACTGAAAATAGATTAAAGTGTAAAAATGAAATGCCTTTTTTTATGCAAAGTCCTGTGCCACATGGTATGAGTGGTAGGCACAGGCAGTGGGCACACTACAGTCAGTTTAAGTGGGCCTGACACACACTGGCAGCAGGCAGGCAACTGAAATTGGATTAAAGTGTAAAATTGAAATGCCTTTTTTTAATGCAAAGTCCAGTGCCACATGGTATGAGTGGTGCACACTGGCAGTGGGCACACTACAGTCAGTGGAAGTGGGCCTGACACACACTGGCAGCAGGCAGGCCAGGCAACTGAAATTAGATTAAAGTGTAAAAATGAAATGCCTTTTTTTTCTGCAAAGTCCTGTGCCACACGGTATGAGTGGTGGGCACTGGCAGTGGGCACACTACAGTCAGCGGAATTGGGCCTGACACACACTCGCAGCAGGCAGGCAACTGAAATTAGATTAAAGTGTAAAATTGAAATGCCTTTTTTAAGCAAAGTCCTGTGCCACACGGTATGAGTGGTGGGCACTTGCAGTGGGCACACTATAGTCAGTGGAAGTGTGCCTGACACACACTGGCAGCAGCGCAGGCCAGGCAACTGAAATTAGATTAAAGTGTAAAAATGAAATGCCTTTTATTTCTGCAAAGTCCTGTGCCACACGGTATGAGTGGTGAGCACTGGCAGTGGGTACACTACAGTCAGTGGAAGTGGGCATGACACACTGGCAGCAGGCAGGCAACTGAAAATAGATTAAAGTGTAACATTGACATGCCTTTTTTTATGCAAAGTCCTGTGCCACACGGTATAAGTGGTAGGCACTGGCAGTGGGCCACTACAGTCAGTGGAAGTGGGCCTGACACACACTGGCAGCAGGCAGGCCAGGCAACTGAAATTAGATTAAAGTGTAAAAATGAAATGCCTTTTTTTATGCAAAGTCCTGTGCCACACGGTATGAGTGGTGGGCACTGGCAGTGGGTACACTACAGTCAGTGGAAGTGGGCCTGACACACACTGGCAGCACGGCAGGCAACTGAAATTAGATTAAAGTGTAAAAATGAAATGCCTTTTTTATGCAAAGTCCTGTGCCACACGGTATGAGTGGTAGGCACTGGCAGTGGGCACACTACAGTCAGTTTAAGTGGGCCTGACACACACTGGCAGCAGGCAGGCAACTGAAATTAGATTAAAGTGTAAAAATTGAAATGCCTTTTTTAATGCAAAGTCCTGTGCCACATGGTATGAGTGGTGGGCACTGGCAGTGGGCACACTACAGTCAGTGGAAGTGGGCCTGACACACACTGGCAGCAGGCAGGCCAGGCAACTGAAATTAGATTAAAGTGTAAAAATGAAATGCCTTTTTTTAATGCAAAGTCCAGTGCCACATGGTATGAGTGGTGGGCACTGGCAGTGGGCACACTACAGTCAGTGGAAGTGGGCCTGACACACACTGGCAGGCAGGCCAGGCAACTGAAATTAGATTAAAGTGTAAAAATGAAATGCCTTTTTTTTCTGCAAAGTCCTGTGCCACACGGTATGAGTGGTGGGCACTGGCAGTGGGTACACTACAGTCAGTGGAAGTGGGCATGACACACTGGCAGCAGGCAGGCAACTGAAAATAGATTAAAGTGTAACATTGACATGCCTTTTTTTATGCAAAGTCCTGTGCCACACGGTATAAGTGGTGGGCACTGGCAGTGGGCCACTGCAGTCAGTGGAAGTGGGCCTGACACACACTGGCAGCAGGCAGGCCGGGCAACTGAAATTAGATTAAAGTGTAAAAATTAAATGCCTTTTTTTTATGCAAAGTCCTGTGCCACACGGTATGAGTGGTGGGCACTGGCAGTGGGTACACTACAGTCAGTGGAAGTGGGCATGACACACTGGCAGCAGGCAGGCAACTGAAAATAGATTAAAGTGTAAAAATGAAATGCCTTTTTTTATGCAAAGTCCTGTGCCACATGGTATGAGTGGTAGGCACAGGCAGTGGGCACACTACAGTCAGTGGAAGTGTGCATGACACACACTGGCAGCACGCAGGCCAGGCAACTGAAATTAGATTAAAGTGTAAAAATGAAATGCCTTTTATTTCTGCAAAGTCCTGTGCCACACGGTATGAGTGGTGAGCACTGGCAGTGGGTACACTACAGTCAGTGGAAGTGGGCATGACACACTGGCAGCAGGCAGGCAACTGAAAATAGATTAAAGTGTAACATTGACATGCCTTTTTTTATGCAAAGTCCTGTGCCACACGGTATAAGTGGTAGGCACTGGCAGTGGGCCACTACAGTAAGTTTAAGTGGGCCTGACACACACTGGCAGCAGGCCGGGCAACTGAAATTAGATTAAAGTGTAAAAATTAAATGCATTTTTTTAATGCAAAGTCCTGTGCCACACGGTATGAGTGGTGGGCACTGCCAGTGGGCACACTACAGTCAGTGGAAGTGTGACTATCACACACTGGCAGCAGGCAGGCCAGGCAACTGAAATTAGATTAAAGTGTAAAAATGAAATGACTTTTTTTTTATGCAAAGCCCTGTGCCACACGGTATGAGTGGTGGGCACTGGCAGTGGGTACACTACAGTCAGTGGAAGTGGGCCTGACACACACTGGCAGCAGGCAGGCAACTGAAATTAGATTAAAGTGTAAAAATGAAATGCCTTTTTTTATGCAAAGTCCTGTGCCACATGGTATGAGTGGTGCACACTGGCAGTGGGCAAACTACAGTCAGTGGAAGTGGGCCTGACACACACTGGCAGCAAGCAGGCCAGGCAACTGAAATTAGATTAAAGTGTAAAAATGAAATGCCTTTTTTTTCTGCAAAGTCCTGTGCCAAACGGTATGAGTGGTGGGCACTGGCAGTGGGCACACTACAGTCAGTGGAATTGGGCCTGACACACACTGGCAGCAGGCAGGCCAGGCAACTGAAATTAGATTAAAGTGTAAAAATGAAATGCCTTTTTTTTCTGCAAAGTCCTGTGCCACACGGTATGAGTGGTGGGCACTGGCAGTGGGCACACTACAGTCAGTGGAAGTGTGCCTGACACACACTGGCAGAACGCAGGCCAGGCAACTGAAATTAGATTAAAGTGTAAAAATGAAATGCCTTTTATTTCTGCAAAGTCCTGTGCCACACGGTATGAGTGGTGGGCACTGGCAGTGGGTAGACTACAGTCAGTGGAAGTGGGCCTGACACACACTGGCAGCAGGCAGGCAACTGAAATTAGATTAAAGTGTAAAAATGAAATGCCTTTTTTTATGCAAAGTCCTGTGCCACATGGTATGAGTGGTAGGCACAGGCAGTGGGCACACTACAGTCAGTTTAAGTGGGCCTGACACACACTGGCAGCAGGCAGGCAACTGAAATTGGAATAAAGTGTAAAATTGAAATGCCTTTTTTTAATGCAAAGTCCAGTGCCACATGGTATGAGTGGTGCACACTGGCAGTGGGCACACTACAGTCAGTGGAAGTGGGCCTGACACACACTGGCAGCAGGCAGGCCAGGCAACTGAAATTAGATTAAAGTGTAAAAATGAAATGCCTTTTTTTTCTGCAAAGTCCTGTGCCAAACGGTATGAGTGGTGGGCACTGGCAGTGGGCACACTACAGTCAGTGGAATTGGGCCTGACACACACTGGCAGCAGGCAGGCCAGGCAACTGAAATTAGATTAAAGTGTAAAAATGAAATGCCTTTTTTTTCTGCAAAGTCCTGTGCCACACGGTATGAGTGGTGGGCACTGGCAGTGGGTACACTACAGTCAGTGGAAGTGGGCATGACACACTGGCAGCAGGCAGGCAACTGAAATTAGATTAAAGTGTAAAATTGACATGCCTTTTTTTATGCAAAGTCCTGTGCCACACGGTATAAGTGGTGGGCACTGGCAGTGGGCCACTACAGTCAGTGGAAGTGGGCCTGACACACACTGGCAGCAGGCAGGCCGGGCACCTGAAATTAGATTAAAGTGTAAAAATTAAATGCCTTTTTTTATGCAAAGTCCTGAGCCACACGGTATGAGTGGTGGGCACTGGCAGTGGGCACACTACAGTCAGTGGAAGTGTGCCTATCACACACTGGCAGCAGGCAGGCCAGGTAACTGAAAATAGATTAAAGTGTAAAAATGAAATGCTTTTTTTTAAGCAAAGTCCTGTGCCACACGGTATGAGTGGTGGGCACTGGCAGTGGGCACACTACAGTCAGTGGAAGTGGGCCTATCACACGCTGGCAGCAGGCAGGCCAGGCAACTAAAATTAGATTAAAGTGTAAAAATGAAATGCCTTTTTTTTATGCAAAGTCCAGTGCCACACGGTATGAGTGGTGGGCATTGGCAGTGGGTTCACTACAGTCAGTGGAAGTGGGCCTGACACACACTGGCAGCAGGCAGGCAACTGAAATTTGATTAAAGTGTAAAATTGACTTGCCTGTTTTTTAATGCAAAGTCTTGTGCCACATGGTATGAGTTGTAGGCACTGGGTGTGGGCACACTACAGTCAGTTTAAGTGGGCCTGACACACACTGGCAGCAGGCAGGCAACTGAAATTAGATTAAAGTGTAAAATTGAAATGCCTTTTTTTATGCAAAGTCCTGGGCCACACGGTATGAGTGGTGGGCACTGGCAGTGGGTACACTACAGTCAGTGGAAGTGGGCCTGACACACACTGGCAGCAGGCAGGCAAATGAAATTAGATTAAAGTGTAAAATTGAAATGCCTTTTTTTATGCAAAGTCCTGGGCCACACGGTATGAGTGGTGCACACTGGCAGTGGGCACACTACAGTCAGTGGAAGTGGGCCTGACACACACTGGCAGCAGGCAGGCCGGGCAACTGAAATTAGATTAAAGTGTAAAAATGAAATGCCTTTTTTTTCTGCAAAGTCCTGTGCCACACAGTATGAGTGGTGGGCACTGGCAGTGGGCACACTACAGTCAGTGGAATTGGGCCTGGCAAAAACACTTGCAGCAGGCAGGCAACTAAAATTAGATTAAAGTGTAAAATTAAAAATGCCTTTTTTAAGCAAAGTCCTGTGCCACACGGTATGAGTGGTGGCCACTGGCAGTGGTCACACTACATTCAGTGGAAGTGTGCCTGACACACACTGGCAGCAGGCAGGCCAGGTAACTGAAATTAGATTAAAGTGTAAAAATGAAATGACTATTTTTTCAGCAAAGTCCTGTGCCACATTGTATGAGTGGTGGGCACTGGCAGTGGGTACACTACAGTCAGTGGAAGTGGGCATGACACACTGGCAGCAGGAAGGCAACTGAAATTAGATTAAAGTGTAAAATTGACATGCCTTTTTTTATGCAAAGTCCTGTGCCACACGGTATAAGTGGTGGGTGTTCTGCCTCTCCAGTCTAAGCACTACAATGTGATCTCTGAACTTACAGTTGTGGTAAGATGGCTATAACTGCAGTCTTAGGTGAATTGGCTGACAGTGACTCTATCCAAAGGACATCTTGTAGATCCTGAAGACGTTTATTTCAAACTGTGCAGATCATACACCGATGAACAGATGGATAGGTCAAAAAATCATGCTGTGAGCAGCTAACAGGAGCATGTAGCTGAGATGAAGGTAGAAGCCAGAATGAAGAAGAAGGGAGGAGACAAGAGAGAGAGAGCAAAGCTAGGGGAAGACAGAAGGGACACACATAATAAAAAGCAAATCATGCATGTGTAACATGACACTCCCCGTCGAAATCTATGATTTCAAATAACATTTAACAATAATAGCTTTGTTCGAGTCCATAAATGTTAGATGTTTTGTTACTGGAACACCTGCAACAACAAAAAAGAACAGCAAAAAAGAGCATGGACAAGAAAAACATTGCAATACTCGCAGATGTGCCTTTTTGAAGAGTATATAACAGTAGGAAGGATATAGTTCCATGCGTAATCTTTAGAGGGGAAGGCAGCAACAGCACCAGTCCTTCTTACCTCCCTTTAACAAGTTGCCTTGAAGGTCAGTCTTCAGAGGGGAAGGCAGCAACAGCACCAGTCCTTCTTACCTCCCTTTAACAAGTTGCCTTGAAGGTCAGTCTACAGAGGCGAAGGCAGCAACAGCACCAGTCCTTCTTACTTCCCTTTGTATCAGGGCGGTGTACGGAGTTCATCTTCCTGTTTAGGCAGAAGCAGTACTAGTTCGTTTATGGGTCTGAAGTAGTGTCTAGCAGAACCTTCTTTTATTACTTTGACTTCTGCTTTCCGTACTTTGCCATGGTTACTTGGAATAGTCTTTGTGATAAGTTCAAAGGTAGACTCTACAGGCATTGAGAAGAATGTTTCATTCAAGAGTACTGGTGGAGATATCCATGATGTATCCAGAAACGCAGCAGCAGGCACTGCACGACTGCCTAAGTCGGCAGGGTTAAGGTCGGTGGGTACATAGTGCCATTGGTCTGGCGTGGAGAATTTCCTGATGCGCTCCACTCGATTGCCGACATACACATGGAATTGTCTTGTTTGATTATGTATGTATCCTAGCACGATTTTGCTATCTGTGTAAAAGTCGAAGGAATCAATGTCAAGGTCTATTTCGTGCTTTATAAGCTCAGCAATTTCAACAGCTAACATGGCTGCACAGAGTTCAAGCCTTGGGATGGTATGTGCAGGCTTTGGAGTTAGCTTGGTTTTGCCCATGACGAATCCTACTCCTATTTCACCGTTGGAGTGTACGGCTCGGAGATAAGCTACTGCAGCTATAGCTTCCATGGATGCATCAGAAAAGACATGGATCTCTAGTCTGGTGGCATTCTTCAAGGACACAGGAGTGTAAGAGCGTGGTATCTTAAACTGTTCCAATGCCTGGAGAGACTGTTTCCAGGATTCCCACCTTTGTTGTTTCTCCTTGGGTAATGGGGTATCCCAGTCAGTGTTCTCTGTAGTGAGTTGTCTGAGTAATATCTTACCCTGAATAGTAAAGGGTGCAATGAATCCCAAGGGGTCGTAGATACTGTTCACTGCGGACAGTACTCCTCTTTTTGTGAAGGGCTTGTCGCAGGCTGATGTTTGAAATGTGAACGTGTCTTGTTTAACATCCCATAGCAATCCAAGGCTGCGTTGTGTGAGGGAAAGGTTAGACTCTGGTTGGAATTCCTTGGCACTGACAGCATGATCATCGGAAGGAAATGCTCCCATTACCTTATTGCTGTTGGAGATGATTTTGTGTAGTCTGAGGTTGGCAGTGGCAAGCATGTCCTGGGTTCTGGTGAGAAGGTCAATGGCCTCTTCTTCCGTAGGTAGGGACTTAAGACCGTCATCCACGTAGAAGTTTCTTTCTACAAACTGACGTGCATCCGTCCCGAACTCCTGTTCTCCTTCTTGGGCAGTTTTTCTCAGTCCATAAATGGCAACTGCAGGGGAAGGGCGATTGCCGAACACGTGAACTTTCATCCGATAGTCTATGACCTCGTTGTTGACATCATTATTGCGATACCATCGGAACCTGAGAAAGTTTCTGTTATCTTCACGGACGATGAAAGAATGAAACATTTGTTGAATGTCGGCCATAATGGCAATTGGCTCTTGTCCAAAGCGGAGTAGGACTCCTAAGAGGTTGTTGTTTAGATTGGGTCCAGAGAGAAGATTGTCATTGAGAGAAACGCCTTCATGACGAGCGCTTGAGTCAAAAACCACTCTAATCTGGTCAGGCTTACGAGGATGGTAGACACCAAAACACGGAAGGTACCAGCATTCTTCTCCTTGTGTAAGAGGGGTGCAGGTTCAGCATGGTCTCTCTCAAACACCTTCTGCATAAAGTCGACAAAATGTTTCTTCATCTCCGGTTTCCGGTTCAGGTTGCGCTCTAAAGAGATGAACCGTGAATCTGCATGTTGTCTATTGTTTGGAATTCTCTTCCTTGGAGTGCGGAATGGTAGCGGCGCCACCCAGCTGTTAGAATCATCTTGATAGAACTCTTTACTCATGGTTCTCAAGAATTCTTTGTCTTCCATTGTGGCTGCTAACTCATTGTCTTCTGTGGTTACTGCAAACACTGTGTTACCAATGTTGTCATCCCGAAAGATATATGCTTTCTTTTCATTGAGCATGATGCGCTCTGGTGTACCTTTGCCACACAGCCTTTCTTTCACACTATAGTGATGTTGTCTTGGAAAGCAAGTAGTGCGTCCATTGGGCAGGACATGTGTTTTAAAGGAAGAAACCGAGAGAGGTTTCCTGGCATTGCTAAGACAGGCGTTGCCGATAATGACCCAGCCTAGATCCAGACGCTGGGCATAAGGTGCATCATGTGGGGCGTTGATTTGATGGCGCACCTTGTGCACCCTTAGGATGTCTCTGCCGAACACGTGAACTTTCATCCGATAGTCTATGACCTCGTTGTTGACATCATTATTGCGATACCATCGGAACCTGAGAAAGTTTCTGTTATCTTCACGGACGATGAAAGAATGAAACATTTGTTGAATGTCGGCCATAATGGCAATTGGCTCTTGTCCAAAGCGGAGTAGGACTCCTAAGAGGTTGTTGTTTAGATTGGGTCCAGAGAGAGATTGTCATTGAGAGAAACGCCTTCATGACGAGCGCTTGAGTCAAAAACCACTCTAATCTGGTCAGGCTTACGAGGATGGTAGACACCAAAACACGGAAGGTACCAGCATTCTTCTCCTTGTGTAAGAGGGGTGCAGGTTCAGCATGGTCTCTCTCAAACACCTTCTGCATAAAGTCGACAAAATGTTTCTTCATCTCCGGTTTCCGGTTCAGGTTGCGCTCTAAAGAGATGAACCGTGAATCTGCATGTTGTCTATTGTTTGGAATTCTCTTCCTTGGAGTGCGGAATGGTAGCGGCGCCACCCAGCTGTTAGAATCATCTTGATAGAACTCTTTACTCATGGTTCTCAAGAATTCTTTGTCTTCCATTGTGGCTGCTAACTCATTGTCTTCTGTGGTTACTGCAAACACTGTGTTACCAATGTTGTCATCCCGAAAGATATATGCTTTCTTTTCATTGAGCATGATGCGCTCTGGTGTACCTTTGCCACACAGCCTTTCTTTCACACTATAGTGATGTTGTCTTGGAAAGCAAGTAGTGCGTCCATTGGGCAGGACATGTGTTTTAAAGGAAGAAACCGAGAGAGGTTTCCTGGCATTGCTAAGACAGGCGTTGCCGATAATGACCCAGCCTAGATCCAGACGCTGGGCATAAGGTGCATCATGTGGGGCGTTGATTTGATGGCGCACCTTGTGCACCCTTAGGATGTCTCTGCCGAACACGTGAACTTTCATCCGATAGTCTATGACCTCGTTGTTGACATCATTATTGCGATACCATCGGAACCTGAGAAAGTTTCTGTTATCTTCACGGACGATGAAAGAATGAAACATTTGTTGAATGTCGGCCATAATGGCAATTGGCTCTTGTCCAAAGCGGAGTAGGACTCCTAAGAGGTTGTTGTTTAGATTGGGTCCAGAGAGAAGATTGTCATTGAGAGAAACGCCTTCATGACGAGCGCTTGAGTCAAAAACCACTCTAATCTGGTCAGGCTTACGAGGATGGTAGACACCAAAACACGGAAGGTACCAGCATTCTTCTCCTTGTGTAAGAGGGGTGCAGGTTCAGCATGGTCTCTCTCAAACACCTTCTGCATAAAGTCGACAAAATGTTTCTTCATCTCCGGTTTCCGGTTCAGGTTGCGCTCTAAAGAGATGAACCGTGAATCTGCATGTTGTCTATTGTTTGGAATTCTCTTCCTTGGAGTGCGGAATGGTAGCGGCGCCACCCAGCTGTTAGAATCATCTTGATAGAACTCTTTACTCATGGTTCTCAAGAATTCTTTGTCTTCCATTGTGGCTGCTAACTCATTGTCTTCTGTGGTTACTGCAAACACTGTGTTACCAATGTTGTCATCCCGAAAGATATATGCTTTCTTTTCATTGAGCATGATGCGCTCTGGTGTACCTTTGCCACACAGCCTTTCTTTCACACTATAGTGATGTTGTCTTGGAAAGCAAGTAGTGCGTCCATTGGGCAGGACATGTGTTTTAAAGGAAGAAACCGAGAGAGGTTTCCTGGCATTGCTAAGACAGGCGTTGCCGATAATGACCCAGCCTAGATCCAGGCGCTGGGCATAAGGTGCATCATGTGGGGCGTTGATTTGATGGCGCACCTTGTGCACCCTTAGGATGTCTCTGCCGAACACGTGAACTTTCATCCGATAGTCTATGACCTCGTTGTTGACATCATTATTGCGATACCATCGGAACCTGAGAAAGTTTCTGTTATCTTCACGGACGATGAAAGAATGAAACATTTGTTGAATGTCGGCCATAATGGCAATTGGCTCTTGTCCAAAGCGGAGTAGGACTCCTAAGAGGTTGTTGTTTAGATTGGGTCCAGAGAGAAGATTGTCATTGAGAGAAACGCCTTCATGACGAGCGCTTGAGTCAAAAACCACTCTAATCTGGTCAGGCTTACGAGGATGGTAGACACCAAAACACGGAAGGTACCAGCATTCTTCTCCTTGTGTAAGAGGGGTGCAGGTTCAGCATGGTCTCTCTCAAACACCTTCTGCATAAAGTCGACAAAATGTTTCTTCATCTCCGGTTTCCGGTTCAGGTTGCGCTCTAAAGAGATGAACCGTGAATCTGCATGTTGTCTATTGTTTGGAATTCTCTTCCTTGGAGTGCGGAATGGTAGCGGCGCCACCCAGCTGTTAGAATCATCTTGATAGAACTCTTTACTCATGGTTCTCAAGAATTCTTTGTCTTCCATTGTGGCTGCTAACTCATTGTCTTCTGTGGTTACTGCAAACACTGTGTTACCAATGTTGTCATCCCGAAAGATATATGCTTTCTTTTCATTGAGCATGATGCGCTCTGGTGTACCTTTGCCACACAGCCTTTCTTTCACACTATAGTGATGTTGTCTTGGAAAGCAAGTAGTGCGTCCATTGGGCAGGACATGTGTTTTAAAGGAAGAAACCGAGAGAGGTTTCCTGGCATTGCTAAGACAGGCGTTGCCGATAATGACCCAGCCTAGATCCAGACGCTGGGCATAAGGTGCATCATGTGGGGCGTTGATTTGATGGCGCACCTTGTGCACCCTTAGGATGTCTCTGCCGAGTAGCAACAGGATTTCGGCATTTTCCTCAAAGGCTGGTATTTGATCAGCTATGTCCTTCAAATGAGTATGGTGCAAGGCAGCTTCAGGAGTGGGGATCTCATCCTTGTTAGTTGGGATCTGATTACACTCAATGATCGTAGGCAAGGGTATTTCCAAGTTGCCATTGAGAGGAGTAATTACAAGGTCACTGGCTCTTCTTCCCCAGACTTCTGTAATGCCTGCACAAGTACCCAGGGTATAAGGTAGAGCACCTCCTGCTATGCCTAAGAGATCAAAGAAACTTGTACTTGCGAGAGATCGGTTACTCTGGTTGTCAAGAATGGTATACAGTCTTACAGCTCTTTCAGGTTTGCCCTTTTGGTATACACGAACCAAGCATATCTTAGCGCAAGATTTTTCACAAAGTCCTTCCCCACAGACTTCATTGCATGTTGAGAACACTGGGGTGGAGGTTGCTGTTTGTTCAGCGTTCTCCCCGCCAAGCTTTGCCCTGGGGGGAAAGTCAGGGGATGGAGTGGTGCTGTGTTGGTACAGATGAAGGGCTTGAACGTGGTTGTCACTACCACATTCTATGCATTTAATGGTGGCCTTACAGTCTTTTGCCATGTGTTCTGTGGAAGCACAGCATCTGAAACAAACTCCAAATTCTTTTAAAAGTTAATTGCGTTCCTGTAGAGGTTTCTTTCTAAAACCGATGCACTTCTTGAGTGGGTGTGGCTTGTTATGTATGGGACATTGGCGATTTGGATCCTCAAGTTTCTTGTTTTGTCCAGTCTTCGGAAGAACCGTAGCAGGTGCAGGTTGAACATCAGTCCTTTTCACTGACACTGGACCCCTGAGGTCTCTGTGCATTATGCGCATGTTTGCAAGTCCTGAAGAAGGTGGACTAAGAGGGATACAGTCACCGTAAAAGAAACTTGGGTCATTCTTAGAGTCCGCAATTTCCTTTATGAAGGTACAGAAGTAGGAAAAGGGAGGAAAGGCAACTCCATACCTTTTCTTGTAAGTAGATCCTTGACTAACCCATTTTTCTTGGATGCTATATGGTAGCTTAAGAACAATAGGGTTGATGCCACGAGAGGTGTCAAGGTAACTAAGCCCGGTTAGGTGGGTGTCAGCCTTAGCTAGTTGAAGCTCTAGTAGAAGATCACTAAGTTCTTGAAGCTTTAGATTGTCTTTAGCTGTAATCCTTGGGAAGCCTTGCAACCTTTTGAGTAAGGCATCTTCGATGGCCTCAGAGCTCCCAAAGCTGCGTTCAAGTCTGTCCCAAGCAGCTTCGAGACCTGCAGCAGGATTGGAAGTGTAAACTGTTTTAAGTCTCTTGATACGTTCAGCTGACTGAGGACCTAGCCATCTGATGAGTAAATCCAATTCGTCTGCAGCAGTGATATCTAGTTCGCTGATTGTGGTCTCAAAGCTGAATTTCCATCCTCGGTAATTTTCAGGTTTGTCATCAAACATGGTGATGCCTGTCCTAGTGAGTTCTCTGCGAAGGATGTACTTGGCAAACTGCGACATATCTGTGTTTTCAGACTTTGGATATACAATTGCAGGCGGGACTGAGTTAGTTGCAGGGGCTGGTACATTGACGTTGAGTGACTGGGGAACATGAGATGGTGCTAAGGCGTTTAACACTGGAGCTGGTGTGCGGTCCAAAGGTGTGTTGGTTTGTAGCCATATAATGAATTGGTTAGAGGATGGCAGGTTAGTGCGATAGTGTAATAGGTCATTTCTATCCGTACCCGTTTCTGCCACTTGAAAAGGTGTAGTAGATGTAGGGAAAACACCTTTGTTGAGTTCTTTGGCTGCTATGACAGATTGATGGAGTTTTGATGAGGTCTGTGATGACACTGATGCATAAGATGTAACAGAGTGATTGCTACTGACACCTCTTTCATTGTCACTTACAGCCTGCTCTAAGACTCTTAGTCTTGCCATGTCTTTGGCGTGCTCACATTGTTTTTCAAAAACTTCCATTTCTGCTCTTTTCCGTGCAGCTTCAGCTTCCATTTCTGCTTTCTTCTGTGCAGCCTCAGCTTCCATCCTTGCGGCTTCAGCTTCCATTTCTGCTTTCTTCTGTGCAGCCTCAGCTTCCATCTTAGCTTTCCTCTGTGAACCCTTAGCTTCCATCCTTGCAGCTTCAGCTTCCATCTTAGCTTTCTCTTGGGCGAAAGCTGCCTGAATTTTAGAAGCTTCTGCGTCAGCGCGGGCTTTAATGAGTTGTTGGCTGAGAGTAGAAGATGTTGATCTTAAGGATTTGGAAGATCGTGAGGAGCGCTTAGAAGTTGTGGAGAGATGGGATCTGGATTCATGGAGATGTGCGATTTTAACATCTGTTTTTGTCCTTGTTTGTATTACTAGATCGTCTTATTCAAGATTGAGCTCATTCAATTCCTGTAATACTTTTAAGGAATTTTCTGTGTTGTACCGCTTTAAGAGATCAGCATATTTAGCAGACAGTCTTTGGTAGTTCTCATAGGCAGCATTCAATTGCTTAACAGCGCCCTCTAGGTGCAATACCTCATCAGTTGGTTGAGACAGAGCTGACATGGATTCAATAGTGTTAGACCATGAGTGGCTGAGGTTCTGCAGCAGTTCCTCCCTGTCAGCCTCATAGTTCTGTTGGACTTTCCAGGTTGGTTTCACTGAACGTTTTTGTTTTATGTGGGTTTGAGGATCTGACTCCTGATCTGTAGGAGGTTCAGGTCCTTGCTGTGTATTAGGTTCCTCAGATTGTACATTGCCTTGCTGGTGCATTGTGACAACAAGCAGAGGGTTAAATCACAAGGTATGTGTTTGCATAGAAATGTATCGATCTTCTGGCTCTGGGAGAGGGTTTCCTAGGCAACCAGTGGGAGAGGGAGTCAGAGAGAAGTTTAGCAATGGCTGCTGCAAAGTTAGTGTGGATTACATACAGAGCTTAGATTGACTTGTAGGCAGAATGCATGTGACAATACAGTCAGTCTAGGAGCTGATTATGTGACAGTTGCATGAACAGTTTCCTCAATAATCTGTGCAGAAAACTGATGAATCTTATGCTGAGATTTACTTGCTGGCTGGAGTATACAGGCTTGTACATATAGCATGCTATATTCCAGTGTCCATATACATCTCACTATACATGCAAAGCTAGCAAGGATCCCTTGAAAGATATTTGGCAGATCTTGTAGGATCCCTTCAATGATTTTTTGACTGTTCTGCCTCTCCAGTCTAAGCACTACAATGTGATCTCTGAACTTACAGTTGTGGTGAGATGGCTATAACTGCAGTCTTAGGTGAATTGGCTTACAGTGACTCGATCCAAAGGACACCTTGTAGATCCTGAAGAAGTTTATTTCAAACTGTGCAGATACATACACCGATGAACAGATGGATAGGTCAAAAAGTCATGTTGTGAGCAGCTAACAGGTACATGTAGCTGAGATGAGGGTAGAAGCCAGAATGAAGAAGAAGGGAGGAGACAAGAGAGAGAGAGCAAAGCTAGGGGAAGACAGAAGGGACACACATAATAAAAAGCAAATCATGCATGTGTAACATAAGAGTGGGCACTAGCAGTGGGCCACTACAGTCAGTGGAAGTGGGCCTGACACACACTGGCAGCAGGCAGGCAACTGAAATTAGATTAAAGTGTAAAAATGAAATGCCTTTTTTTTATGCAAAGTCCTGTGCCACACGGTATGAGTGGTGGGCACTGGCAGTGGACACACTACAGTCAGTGGAAATGTGCCTATCACACACTGGCAGCAGGCAGGCCAGGCAACTGAAAATAGATTAAAGTGTAAAAATGAAATGCCTTTTTTTTATGCAAAGTCCTGTGCCACACGGTATGAGTGGTGGGCACTGGCAGTGGGTACACTACAGTCAGTGGAAGTGGGTCTGACACACACTGGCAGCAGGCAGGCAACTGAAATTAGATTAAAGTGTAAAAATGAAATGCCTTTTTTTATGCAAAGTCCTGTGCCACACGGAATGAATGGTGGGCACTGGCAGTGGGCACACTACAGTCAGTTTAAATGGGCCTGACACACACTGGCAGCAGACAGGCAACTGAAATTAGATTAAAGTGTAAAATTGACATGCCTTTTTTTAATGCAAAGTCCTGTGCCACATGGTATGAGTGGTAGGCAATAGCAGTGGGCACACTACAGTCAGTTTAAGTGGGCCTGACACACATTGGCAGCAGGCGGGCAACTGAAATTAGATTAAAGTGTAAAATTGAAATGCCTTTTTTTTAATGCAAAGTCCAGTGCCACACGGTATGAGTGGTGCACACTGGCAGTGGGCACACTACAGTCAGTGGAAGTGGGCCTGAGACACACTGGCAGCAGGCAGGCCGGGCAACTGAAATGAAATTAAAGTGTAAAAATAAAATGCCTTTTTTTATGCAAAGTCCTGTGCCACACGGTATAAGTGGTGGGCACTGGCAGTGGGCACACTACAGTCAGTGGAATTGGGCCTGACACACACTCGCAGCAGGCAGGCAACTGAAATTAGATTAAAGTGTAAAATTAAAAATGCCTTTTTTTAAGCAATGTCCTGTGCCACAAGGTATGAGTGGTGGGCACTGGCAGTGGGTACACTACAGTCAGTGGAAGTGGGCCTGACACACACTGGCAGCAGGCAGGCAACTGAAATTAGATTAAAGTGTAAAAATGAAATGCCTTTTTTTATGCAAAGTCCAGTGCCACATGGTATGAGTGGTGCACACTGGCAGTGGGCACACTGCAGTCAGTGGAAGTGGACCTGACACACACTGGCAGCAGGCAGGCCGGGAAACTGAAATTAGAATAAAGTGTAAAAATTAAATGCCTTTTTTTATGCAAAGTCCTGTGCCACACGGTATGAGTGGTGGGCACTGGCAGTGGGCACACTACAGTCAGTGGAAGTGTGACTATCACACACTGGCAGCAGGCAGGCCAGGCAACTGAAATTAGATTAAAGTGTAAAAATGAAATTACTTTTTTTTATGCAAAGTCCTGTGCCACACGGTATGAGTGGTGGGCACTGGCAGTGGGTACACTACAGTCAGTGGAAGCGGGCCTGACACACACTGGCAGCAGGCAGGCAACTGAAATTAGATTAAAGTGTAAAAATGAAATGCCTTTTTTTTATGCAAAGTCCTGTGCCACACGGTATGAGTGGTGGGCACTGGCAGTGGGCACACTATAGTCAGTGGAATTGGGCCTGGCAAAAACACTCGCAGCAGGCAGGCAACTGAAATTAGATTAAAGCGTAAAATTAAAAATGCCTTTTTTTAAGCAAAGTCCTGTGCCACACGGTATGAGTGGTGGGCACTGGCAGTGGGCACACTACAGTCAGTGGAAGTGTGCCTGACTCACACTGGCAGCAGGCAGGCCGGGAAACTGAAATTAGAATAAAGTGTAAAAATTAAATGCCTTTTTTTTATGCAAAGTCCTGTGCCACACGGTATGAGTGGTGGGCACTGGCAGTGGGCACACTACAGTCAGTGGAAGTGTGACTATCACACACTGGCAGCAGGCAGGCCAGGCAACTGAAATTAGATTAAAGTGTAAAAATGAAATTACTTTTTTTTATGCAAAGTCCTGTGCCACACGGTATGAGTGGTGGGCACTGGCAGTGGGTACACTACAGTCAGTGGAAGCGGGCCTGACACACACTGGCAGCAGGCAGGCAACTGAAATTAGATTAAAGTGTAAAAATGAAATGCCTTTTTTTTCTGCAAAGTCCAGTGCCATACGGTATGAGTGGTGGGCACTGGCAGTGGGCACAATACAGTCAGTGGAATTGGGCCTGACACACACTCGCAGCAGGCAGGCAACTGAAATTAGATTAAAGTGTAAAATTGAAATGCCTTTTTTTAAGCAAAGTCCTGTGCCACACGGTATGAGTGGTGGGCACTGGCAGTGGGCACACTACAGTCAGTGGAAGTGTGCCTGACACACACTGGCAGCAGGCAGGCAAGGCAACTGAAATTAGATTAAAGTGTAAAAATGAAATGCCTTTTTTTTCTGCAAAGTCCTGTGCCACACGGTATGAGTGGTGGGCACTGGCAGTGGGTACACTACAGTCAGTGGAAGTGGGCATGACACACTGGCAGCAGGCAGGCAACTGAAAATAGATTAAAGTGTAACATTGACATGCCTTTTTTTATGCAAAGTTCTGTGCCACTAGGTATAAGTGGTGGGCACTGGCAGTGGGCCACTGCAGTCAGTGGAAGTGGGCCTGACACACACTGGCAGCAGGCAGGCCGGGCAACTGAAATTAGATTAAAGTGTAAAAATTAAATGCCTTTTTTTTATGCAAAGTCCTGTGCCACACGGTATGAGTGGTGGGCACTGGCAGTGGGCACACTACAGTCAGTGGAAGTGTGACTATCACACACTGGCAGCAGGCAGGCCAGGCAACTGAAATTAGATTAAAGTGTAAAAATGAAATGACTTTTTTTTATGCAAAGTCCTGCGCCACACGGTATGAGTGGTGGGCACTGGCAGTGGGTACACTACAGTCAGTGGAAGTGGGCCTGACACACACTGGCAGCAGGCAGGCAACTGAAATATGTACCACCCCTCACCTTGTGTTTGACAAAGGCGCATTCTTGCGCCGAAACGCGCGTCACACTATGCTTATAGTTGACGAATAAAGGCAATCCACTTATATCCTAATGCGAAGTGCCGATCTTTCTTCATTTGCATTGACCTGGGATTCCACCCACTGATCGTGCACCTGCAACTACAAGCACAGTGCCGCCCACTTCTCTACTTCGATTTCCTTGGCTTTTTGGAGCGTGCACGTGCAAACAAGAGGATTATACCTATGACTACATACAGCTACAATGAGGAGGAGGCCCGTGAGATCGTGGCACGCATCGACGCATCTGCGGATTTCTTGAAAATATCATCAAGTGAGTTAAAAAGCCGTGATTTAGAACGTACATCTAAACAATTGGTCTCACTACAATTACATGCGGTCACATTAGCTGAGTATCACCGCATGCAACGCATTCCACGTGGACTACGTGTTAATCTACGACCTACGCTGTTCAGCGATAATGTGGAATATTGCACCCGGTTTTCCAGTATCTTAAATAAGTGCTCGCTGGATATTATTACGCTAACCATTGAATACTTGTCGAAGGCCATTACGGACTGTGAGGAGAATATTTCCTCTATAGAACGCCAACTACAGGACTGCTTACGGCAGGAGGACTTTGACAGTTTGAAGACTAAAGTCCAGAAACAGTGTGCTGAGCTCCAAACCTCCATCCAAGCTACTAAAAGATCTAAGTATATGAGAGATACTGAAGACTACCAGAAGAACCAAGTGTACAGATGGCAGGACAAGTCAGGCACAGCAGTACCGCAACAACGACGGTTTGGCCGCAGAGCAGGTTCAGCATCCTCCGATTCTGGGAGCGACATTATCACTGGCCGAGGACCCAATTTTTTAGGGATACGCCGACGCCCAAGAAAGCCAGCACCAGGAGGGCAGGCCGACACCATCATCGGGGACGCAGAAGCACCACGCCAAACCAGGTCACAGGTACCTCACAGACTTTAGTTTTGAATCTATCCTCCAAGAGTATCACTCCTCTTCAAATAAGACTTCTCGAAAGGGGACTTTCTTTCAGTCCCACGACAGGTCTTGACACATTTGAATTGGACATGGACTTACACCGTTTCTTCCGTAATATACGGTTAAAAACTCATTTTTCCAGCGGGACTTTAGAAAAAAGATACCTGATGATGATACACAATCCATGTTGTCACTACGACAATTTGATTTAAGGGTTAAAAGTCAGTACATGCCTCCTAAGATGTATCATCCCACAGAAACATACATACAATTAGTACAACGCGACATCATGAAGTTAATCTCTGATTTCAGGAGGGGGGGTTATCATATACATCATAACCTCACCATTGAAGAGAGACAAATAGTCAATCATCTATTGGATGATGACTCCTTGATCTATAAACCAGCTGACAAGGGGGGAGCCCTTGTAATCCTAGATAAACGATATTATGTCGAGGAAATTATGAGTCAATTGTCTGATGTCAGTACTTACGAAACACTGCAGGGGGATCCAACATGGGCTATTAAGCGGGAACTACAGGATTTGATCGACGAAGGTTTAAAACAAAATGTCATTGATAAAAAAACTAGCAGAATTTCTGATCAATCAACATCCTGTGGTTCCTGTTTTTTATACTTTGCCCAAGATACATAAATCCCTAAAACGCCCACCTGGACGTCCTATTGTTGCAGCTACGGATTCTATTCCTTCACCCCCAGCAGTGTTTCTCGATAAAGTATTGACTCCTCTAACCAAATTAGCCCCCTCCTACCTGAGGGATACACACCATTTTTTGGAACAACTGCGGGACATTCATCTATCGGATGACTGTCTCCTAGTTACCCTAGATGTCTGCAGCTTGTACACTAGTATTACACACGAGAAGGAACTTCAGGCGGTACGGATGCTTTTGGAACAGAGTACATACACAGATAGGGAGAAAGATTTTTTTCTTGCCCTGCTGACTGTTGTCCTACGCCGAAATTACTTTTTGTTTCAGGATACGTTTTTCCAACAGCGCTGCGGGACCGCGATGGGGTCTAATGCCGCACCGCCATACGCAAACTGCTATATGGCACAGTTTGAAAATGAGTACATCTATCCCAACATGCAATACCAAGAGCACTGTTTACTCTGGAAGCGTTTCATAGATGACATATTTTGCGTATGGCGGGGCGGCATTGAGACCCTACGCGACTTTGTTAATTACATTAATCAGGTGAGAACGGAATTAAAATTCACCCTGCACTCTGATTCACGACGTGTCCCTTTTTTAGACACGTGGGTCATCCGAGGACAGGATGGACACATAGAGACCGATCTACACGTCAAAAAGTCAGATAGAAATAGTCTGCTCTCGTTCACTA
Organism: Bufotes viridis; assembly: GCA_033119425.1. Lineage (NCBI taxonomy): Eukaryota > Metazoa > Chordata > Amphibia > Anura > Bufonidae > Bufotes > Bufotes viridis. Next base: position 132,159,600 of record CM065594.1, on the reverse strand, counting down.
GTAACCATCCACCAGCGGTGAAAAAATCAATACCGTACTCTCAATTTAGACGTGTAGCCGGGATCGTGACTGATCCCGAGACACGCACATACAGAATGCAGGAGATGACAAATAAATTCCTCGAGAGAGGTTACCCACCACAATTACTGCAGGAACAGAAACGAAAGACTGAACAACCTAGAGAACAGGACAATGTCAGCAGGTCACAGAGAATTCCCCTAATAGTGAAATATCATCCTTGGATGGATCGGGTGAGATCTGTTATTAATAAACATTGGAGTATTTTACAACGTGCCTACCCCTCCATCCAAGAATTTGAAAGTTCCCCCATGATCTGTTACAAACGTAACAAGAATATTCGAGATAAAATAATTAGGGCTGACATAGGCAGTAGTAAGACAGGACCACGCCAATTAACATTGACTACTAAAAGGAACGGTACCTTCCCGTGTCTGAACTGTGTCCATTGCTCTAGCATAATAAAAGGTCCCCACATTTCACATCCACAAACGGGTGAACAAATCCCTGTACGGGGATATTTTACATGCAACAGTAATTGTGTGATCTATTTATTGAAATGCCCGTGTGGATTATGTTATGTGGGTGAGACAACTATGCGTGTTAAAGATCGTGTGGGGAAACATAAGTCCACCATTAGAAAAGCAAATACTCTGTTACCTGTCCCTCAACATTTCATTAAAAAAAAACCACCAAATTTCGCAATTGCGTTTTCAAATTATAGAGGAAGTGACCATGCCTCGTCGTGGGGGAGACAGAATCCGTACGCTGCATCAACGGGAAGCATACTGGATACATCGGCTGCAGACACTGACCCCTATGGGATTGAATAAAGAATATACATTAAATAGTTTTATTTGATACAGTGAAACCATTATAGTACAATGTGATATGTACGTGGAAATGTCCATGGCTTTGCGATTTTCTGATCGCTATTATTGCTCTAAAGTTTTCCGATATATTTGCGGAGATGATTATCTTGTTGCGATTTCTTTATTTTATTGTTTTTTGACTCTATGTTTTTTGTAATAGAACGTACATGGCTTAAATGTCCGATAATCTACCCCCTTTTTTTTTACTGTTGATACGTTACTCCAGCAACCTGACGTCACGAACACGTGACACTAGAGATGGGATATCTAAATGCTAGCACTTTCCTTTGTCAACATATACTCATATAAAACATGTAGTGGTAGACTGCCATGTACGCTCTAAGTGTGTATTCACTTTGTTACATTGTATTTAAGTATCATGTTTTTCATTGACCGCATTATGGATACACCTGTCGATGTGTTAATCACGATCACGTGACGTCGCGAGCGGTCTATTTAAACCTACTTTTTCTCTGTGTATGTACCACCCCTCACCTTGTGTTTGACAAAGGCGCATTCTCGCGCCGAAACGCGCGTCACACTATGCTTATAGGTGACGAATAAAGGCAATCCACTTATATCCTAATGCGGAGTGCCGATCTTTCTTCATTTGCATTTTTTTTAAGCAAAGTCCTGTGCCACACGGTATGAGTGGTGGGCACTGGCAGTGGGCACACTACAGTCAGTGGAAGTGTGCCTGACACACACTGGCAGCAGGCAGGCCAGGCAACTGAAATTAGATTAAAGTGTAAAAATGAAATGCCTTTTTTTTATGCAAAGTCCTGTGCCACACGGTATGAGTGGTGGGCACTGGCAGTGGGTACACTACAGTCAGTGGAAGTGGGCATGACACACTGGCAGCAGGCAGGCAACTGAAATTAGATTAAAGTGTAAAATTGACATGCCTTTTTTTATGCAAAGTCCTGTGCCACACGGTATAAGTGGTGGGCACTGGCAGTGGGCCACTACAGTCAGTGGAAGTGGGCCTGACACACACTGGCAGCAGGCAGGCCGGGCAACTGAAATTAGATTAAAGTGTAAAAATTAAATGCCTTTTTTTATGCAAAGTCCTAAGCCACACGGTATGAGTGGTGGGCACTGGCAGTGGGCACACTACAGTCAGTGGAAGTGTGCCTATCACACACTGGCAGCAGGCAGGCCAGGTAACTGAAAATAGATTAAAGTGTAAAAATTAAATGCTTTTTTAAGCAAAGTCCTGTGCCACACGGTATGAGTGGTGGGCACTGGCAGTGGGCACACTACAGTCAGTGGAAGTTTGCCTATCACACACTGGCAGCAGGCAGGCCAGGCAACTAAAATTAGATTAAAGTGTAAAAATGAAATGCCTTTTTTTATGCAAAGTCCAGTGCCACACGGTATGAGTGGTGGGCACTGGCAGTGGGTTCACTACAGTCAGTGGAAGTGGGCCTGACACACACTGGCAGCAGGCAGCCAACTGAAATTAGATTAAAGTGTAAAATTGACTTGCCTGTTTTTTAATGCAAAGTCTTGTGCCACATGGTATGAGTTGTAGGCACTGGGTGTGGGCACACTACAGTCAGTTTAAGTGGGCCTGACACACACTGGCAGCAGGCAGGCAACTGAAATTAGATTAAAGTGTAAAATTGAAATGCCTTTTTTTATGCAAAGTCCAGGGCCACACGGTATGAGTGGTGCACACTGGCATTGGGCACACTACAGTCAGTGGAAGTGGGCCTGACACACACTGGCAGCAGGCAGGCCGGGCAACTGAAATTAGATTAAAGTGTAAAAATGAAATGCCTTTTTTTTATGCAAAGTCCTGTGCCACACAGTATGAGTGGTGGGCACTGGCAGTGGGCACACTACAGTCAGTGGAATTGGGCCTGGCAAAAACACTCGCAGCAGGCAGGCAACTGAAATTAGATTAAAGTGCAAAATTAAAAACGCCTTTTTCAAGCAAAGTCCTGTGCCACACGGTATGAGTGGTGGCCACTGGCAGTGGGCACACTACATTCAGTGGAAGTGTGCCTGACACACACTGGCAGCAGGCAGGCCAGGTAACTGAAATAAGATTAAAGTGTAAAAATGAAATGCCTATTTTTTCAGCAAAGTCCTGTGCCACATTGTATGAGTGGTGGGCACTGGCAGTGGGTACACTACAGTCAGTGGAAGTGGGCATGACACACTGGCAGCAGGAAGGCAACTGAAATTAGATTAAAGTGTAAAATTGACATGCCTTTTTTAATGCAAAGTCCAGTGCCACATGGTTTGAGTGGTGCACACATGCAGTGGGCACACTACAGTCAGTGGAAGTGGGCCTGACACACACTGGCAGCAGGCAGGCCAGGCAACTGAAATTAGAATAAAGTGTAAAAATGAAATGCCTTTTTTATGCAAAGTCCTGTGCCACATGGTATGAGTGGTAGGCACAGGCAGTGGGCACACTACAGTCAGTTTAAGTGGGCCTGACACACACTGGCAGCAGGCAGGCAACTGAAATTAGATTAAAGTGTAAAATTGAAATGCCTTTTTTAATGCAAAGTCCAGTGCCACATGGTTTGAGTGGTGCAAACTTGCAGTGGGCACACTACAGTCAGTGGAAGTGGGCCTGACACACACTGGCAGCAGGTTGGCCGGGCAACTGAAATTAGATTAAAGTGTAAAATTAAATGCCTTTTTTTATGCAAAGTCCTGTGCCACATGTTATGAGTGGTGGGCACTGGCAGTGGGCACACTACAGTCAGTGGAAGTGTGACTATCACACACTGGCAGCAGGCAGGCCAGGCAACTGAAATTAGATTAAAGTGTAAAAATGAAATGACTTTTTTTTATGCAAAGTCCTGTGCCACACGGTATGAGTGGTGGGCACTGGCAGTGGGCACACTACAGTCAGTGGAATTGGGCCTGGCAAAAACACTCGCAGCAGGCAGGCAACTGAAATTAGATTAAAGCGTAAAATTAAAAATGCCTTTTTTTAAGCAAAGTCCTGTGCCACACGGTATGAGCGGTGGGCACTGGCAGTGGGCACACTACAGTCAGTGGAAGTGGGCCTGACACACACTGGCAGCAGGCAGGCCGGGCAACTGAAATTAGATTAAAGTGTAAAAATTAAATGCCTTTTTTTATGCAAAGTCCTAAGCCACACGGTATGAGTGGTGGGCACTGGCAGTGGGCACACTACAGTCAGTGGAAGTGTGCCTATCACACACTGGCAGCAGGCAGGCCAGGTAACTGAAAATAGATTAAAGTGTAAAAATTAAATGCTTTTTTTTAAGCAAAGTCCTGTGCCACACGGTATGAGTGGTGGGCACTGGCAGTGGGCACACTACAGTCAGTGGAAGTTTGCCTATCACACACTGGCAGCAGGCAGGCCAGGCAACTAAAATTAGATTAAAGTGTAAAAATGAAATGCCTTTTTTTTATGCAAAGTCCAGTGCCACACGGTATGAGTGGTGGGCACTGGCAGTGGGTTCACTACAGTCAGTGGAAGTGGGCCTGACACACACTGGCAGCAGGCAGCCAACTGAAATTAGATTAAAGTGTAAAATTGACTTGCCTGTTTTTTAATGCAAAGTCTTGTGCCACATGGTATGAGTTGTAGGCACTGGGTGTGGGCACACTACAGTCAGTTTAAGTGGGCCTGACACACACTGGCAGCAGGCAGGCAACTGAAATTAGATTAAAGTGTAAAATTGAAATGCCTTTTTTATGCAAAGTCCAGGGCCACACGGTATGAGTGGTGCACACTGGCATTGGGCACACTACAGTCAGTGGAAGTGGGCCTGACACACACTGGCAGCAGGCAGGCCGGGCAACTGAAATTAGATTAAAGTGTAAAAATGAAATGCCTTTTTTTATGCAAAGTCCTGTGCCACACAGTATGAGTGGTGGGCACTGGCAGTGGGCACACTACAGTCAGTGGAATTGGGCCTGGCAAAAACACTCGCAGCAGGCAGGCAACTGAAATTAGATTAAAGTGCAAAATTAAAACGCCTTTTTCAAGCAAAGTCCTGTGCCACACGGTATGAGTGGTGGCCACTGGCAGTGGGCACACTACATTCAGTGGAAGTGTGCCTGACACACACTGGCAGCAGGCAGGCCAGGTAACTGAAATAAGATTAAAGTGTAAAAATGAAATGCCTATTTTTTCAGCAAAGTCCTGTGCCACATTGTATGAGTGGTGGGCACTGGCAGTGGGTACACTACAGTCAGTGGAAGTGGGCATGACACACTGGCAGCAGGAAGGCAACTGAAATTAGATTAAAGTGTAAAATTGACATGCCTTTTTTAATGCAAAGTCCAGTGCCACATGGTTTGAGTGGTGCACACATGCAGTGGGCACACTACAGTCAGTGGAAGTGGGCCTGACACACACTGGCAGCAGGCAGGCCAGGCAACTGAAATTAGAATAAAGTGTAAAAATGAAATGCCTTTTTTTATGCAAAGTCCTGTGCCACATGGTATGAGTGGTAGGCACAGGCAGTGGGCACACTACAGTCAGTTTAAGTGGGCCTGACACACACTGGCAGCAGGCAGGCAACTGAAATTAGATTAAAGTGTAAAATTGAAATGCCTTTTTTTAATGCAAAGTCCAGTGCCACATGGTTTGAGTGGTGCAAACTTGCAGTGGGCACACTACAGTCAGTGGAAGTGGGCCTGACACACACTGGCAGCAGGTTGGCCGGGCAACTGAAATTAGATTAAAGTGTAAAAATTAAATGCCTTTTTTTTATGCAAAGTCCTGTGCCACATGTTATGAGTGGTGGGCACTGGCAGTGGGCACACTACAGTCAGTGGAAGTGTGACTATCACACACTGGCAGCAGGCAGGCCAGGCAACTGAAATTAGATTAAAGTGTAAAAATGAAATGACTTTTTTTTATGCAAAGTCCTGTGCCACACGGTATGAGTGGTGGGCACTGGCAGTGGGCACACTACAGTCAGTGGAATTGGGCCTGGCAAAAACACTCGCAGCAGGCAGGCAACTGAAATTAGATTAAAGCGTAAAATTAAAAATGCCTTTTTTTAAGCAAAGTCCTGTGCCACACGGTATGAGCGGTGGGCACTGGCAGTGGGCACACTACAGTCAGTGGAAGTGGGCCTGACACACACTGGCAGCAGGCAGGCCAGGCAACTGAAATTAGATTAAAGTGTAAAAATGAAATGCCTTTTTTTTATGCAAAGTCCTGTGCCACACGGTATGAGTGGTGGGCACTGGCAGTGGGTACACTACAGTCAGTGGAAGTGGGCATGACACACTGGCAGCAGGCAGGCAACTGAAATTAGATTAAAGTGTAAAATTGACATGCCTTTTTTTATGCAAAGTCCTGTGCCACACGGTATAAGTGGTGGGCACTGGCAGTGGGCCACTACAGTCAGTGGAAGTGGGCCTGACACACACTGGCAGCAGGCAGGCCAGGTAACTGAAATTAGATTAAAGTGTAAAAATGAAATGCCTATTTTTTCAGCAAAGTCCTGTGCCACATTGTATGAGTGGTCGGCACTGGCAGTGGGTACACTACAGTCAGTTGAAGTGGGCATGACACACTGGCAGCAGGAAGGCAACTGAAATTAGATTAAAGTGTAAAATTGACATGCCTTTTTTTATGCAAAGTCCTGTGCCACACGGTATAAGTGGTGGGTGTTCTGCCTCTCCAGTCTAAGCACTACAATGTGATCTCTGAACTTACAGTTGTGGTGAGATGGCTATAACTGCAGTCTTAGGTGAATTGGCTGACAGTGACTCTATCCAAAGGACACCTTGTAGATCCTGAAGAAGTTTATTTCAAACTGTGCAGATCATACACCGATGAACAGATGGATAGGTCAAAAAATCATGCTGTGAGCAGCTAACAGGAGCATGTAGCTGAGATGAAGGTAGAAGCCAGAATGAAGAAGAAGGGAGGAGACAAGAGATAGAGAGCAAAGCTAGGGGAAGACAGAAGGGACACACATAATAAAAAGCAAATCATGCATGTGTAACATGACACTCCCCGTCGAAATCTATGATTTCAAATAACATTTAACAATAATAACTTTGTTCGAGTCCATAAATGTTAGATGTTTTGTTACTGGAACACCTGCAACAACAAAAAAGAACAGCAAAAAAGAGCATGGACAAGAAAAACATTGCAATACTCGCAGATGTGCCTTTTTGAAGAGTATATAACAGTAGGAAGGATATAGTTCCATGCGTAATCTTCAGAGGGGAAGGCAGCAACAGCACCAGTCCTTCTTACCTCCCTTTAACAAGTTGCCTTGAAGGTCAGTCTTCAGAGGGGAAGGCAGCAACAGCACCAGTCCTTCTTACCTCCCTTTAACAAGTTGCCTTGAAGGTCAGTCTTCAGAGGGGAAGGCAGCAACAGCACCAGTCCTTCTTACCTCCCTTTGTATCAGGGCGGTGTACGGAGTTCATCTTCCTGTTTAGGCAGAAGCAGTACTAGTTCGTTTATGGGTCTGAAGTAGTGTCTAGCAGAACCTTCTTTTATTACTTTGACTTCTTCTTTCCGTACTTTGCCATGGTTACTTGGAATAGTCTTTGTGATAAGTTCAAAGGTAGACTCTACAGGCCTTGAGAAGAATGTTTCATTCAAGAGTACTGGTGGAGATATCCATGATGTATCCAGAAACGCAGCAGCAGGCACTGCACGACTGCCTAAGTCGGCAGGGTTAAGGTCGGTGGGTACATAGTGCCATTGGTCTGGCGTGGAGAATTTCCTGATGCGCTCCACTCGATTGCCGACATACACATGGAATTGTCTTGTTTGATTATGTATGTATCCTAGCACGATTTTGCTATCTGTGTAAAAGTCGAAGGAATCAATGTCAAGGTCTATTTCGTGCTTTATAAGCTCAGCAATTTCAACAGCTAACATGGCTGCACAGAGTTCAAGCCTTGGGATGGTATGTGCAGGCTTTGGAGTTAGCTTGGTTTTGCCCATGACGAATCCTACTCCTATTTCACCGTTGGAGTGTACGGCTCGGAGATAAGCTACTGCAGCTATGGCTTCCATGGATGCATCAGAAAAGACATGGATCTCTAGTCTGGTGGCATTCTTCAAGGACACAGGAGTGTAAGAGCGTGGTATCTTAAACTGTTCCAATGCCTGAGAGACTGTTTCCAGGATTCCCACCTTTGTTGTTTCTCCTTGGGTAATGGGGTATCCCAGTCAGTGTTCTCTGTAGTGAGTTGTCTGAGTAATATCTTACCCTGAATAGTAAAGGGTGCAATGAATCCCAAGGGGTCGTAGATACTGTTCACTGCGGACAGTACTCCTCTTTTTGTGAAGGGCTTGTCGCAGGCTGATGTTTGAAATGTGAACGTGTCTTGTTTAACATCCCATAGCAATCCAAGGCTGCATTGTGTGAGGGAAAGGTTAGACTCTGGTTGGAATTCCTTGGCACTGACAGCATGATCATCGGAAGGAAATGCTCCCATTACCTTATTGCTGTTGGAGATGATTTTGTGTAGTCTGAGGTTGGCAGTGGCAAGCATGTCCTGGGTTCTGGTGAGAAGGTCAATGGCCTCTTCTTCCGTAGGTAGGGACTTAAGACCGTCATCCACGTAGAAGTTCCTTTCTACAAACTGACGTGCATCCGTCCCGAACTCCTGTTCTCCTTCTTGGGCAGTTTTTCTCAGTCCATAAATGGCAACTGCAGGGGAAGGGCGATTGCCGAACACGTGAACTTTCATCCGATAGTCTATGACCTCGTTGTTGACATCATTATTGCGATACCATCGGAACCTGAGAAAGTTTCTGTTATCTTCACGGACGATGAAAGAATGAAACATTTGTTGAATGTCGGCCATAATGGCAATTGGCTCTTGTCTAAAGCGGAGTAGGACTCCTAAGAGGTTGTTGTTTAGATTGGGTCCAGAGAGAAGATTGTCATTGAGAGAAACGCCTTCATGACGAGCGCTTGAGTCAAAAACCACTCTAATCTGGTCAGGCTTACGAGGATGGTAGACACCAAAACACGGAAGGTACCAGCATTCTTCTCCTTGTGTAAGAGGGGTGCAGGTTCAGCATGGTCTCTCTCAAACACCTTCTGCATAAAGTCGACAAAATGTTTCTTCATCTCCGGTTTCCGGTTCAGGTTGCGCTCTAAAGAGATGAACCGTGAATCTGCATGTTGTCTATTGTTTGGAATTCTCTTCCTTGGAGTGCGGAATGGTAGCGGCGCCACCCAGCTGTTAGAATCATCTTGATAGAACTCTTTACTCATGGTTCTCAAGAATTCTTTGTCTTCCATTGTGGCTGCTAACTCATTGTCTTCTGTGGTTACTGCAAACACTGTGTTACCAATGTTGTCATCCCGAAAGATATATGCTTTCTTTTCATTGAGCATGATGCGCTCTGGTGTACCTTTGCCACACAGCCTTTCTTTCACACTATAGTGATGTTGTCTTGGAAAGCAAGTAGTGCGTCCATTGGGCAGGACATGTGTTTTAAAGGAAGAAACCGAGAGAGGTTTCCTGGCATTGCTAAGACAGACGTTGCCGATAATGACCCAGCCTAGATCCAGACGCTGGGCATAAGGTGCATCATGTGGGCGTTGATTTGATGGCGCACCTTGTGCACCCTTAGGATGTCTCTGCCGAGTAGCAACAGGATTTCGGCATTTTCCTCAAAGGCTGGTATTTGATCAGCTATGTCCTTCAAATGAGTATGGTGCAAGGCAGCTTCAGGAGTGGGGATCTCATCCTTGTTAGTTGGGATCTGATTACACTCAATGATCGTAGGCAAGGGTATTTCCAAGTTGCCATTGAGAGGAGTAATTACAAGGTCACTGGCTCTTCTTCCCCAGACTTCTGTAATGCCTGCACAAGTACCCAGGGTATAAGGTAGAGCACCTCCTGCTATGCCTAAGAGATCAAAGAAACTTGTACTTGCGAGAGATCGGTTACTCTGGTTGTCAAGAATGGTATACAGTCTTACAGCTCTTTCAGGTTTGCCCTTTTGGTATACACGAACCAAGCATATCTTAGCGCAAGATTTTCCACAAAGTCCTTCCCCACAGACTTCAGTGCATGTTGAGAACACTGGGGTGGAGGTTGCTGTTTGTTCAGCGTTCTCCCCGCCAAGCTTTGCCCTGGGGGGAAAGTCAGGGGATGGAGTGGTGCTGTGTTGGTACAGATGAAGGGCTTGAACGTGGTTGTCACTACCACATTCTATGCATTTAATGGTGGCCTTACAGTCTTTTGCCATGTGTTCTGTGGAAGCACAGCATCTGAAACAAACTCCAAATTCTTTTAAAAGTTCCTTGCGTTCCTGTAGAGGTTTCTTTCTAAAACCGATGCACTTCTTGAGTGGGTGTGGCTTGTTATGTATGGGACATTGGCGATTTGGATCCTCAAGTTTCTTGTTTTGTCCAGTCTTCGGAAGAACCGTAGCAGGTGCAGGTTGAACATCAGTCCTTTTCACTGACACTGGACCCCTGAGGTCTCTGTGCATTATGCGCATGTTTGCAAGTCCTGAAGAAGGTGGACTAAGAGGGATACAGTCACCGTAAAAGAAACTTGGGTCATTCTTAGAGTCCGCAATTTCCTTTATGAAGGTACAGAAGTAGGAAAAGGGAGGAAAGGCAACTCCATACCTTTTCTTGTAAGTAGATCCTTGACTAACCCATTTTTCTTGGATGCTATATGGTAGCTTAAGAACAATAGGGTTGATGCCACGAGAGGTGTCAAGGTAACTAAGCCCGGTTAGGTGGGTGTCAGCCTTAGCTAGTTGAAGCTCTAGTAGAAGATCACTAAGTTCTTGAAGCTTTAGATTGTCTTTAGCTGTAATCCTTGGGAAGCCTTGCAACCTTTTGAGTAAGGCATCTTCGATGGCCTCAGAGCTCCCAAAGCTGCGTTCAAGTCTGTCCCAAGCAGCTTCGAGACCTGCAGCAGGATTGGAAGTGTAAACTGTTTTAAGTCTCTTGATACGTTCAGCTGACTGAGGACCTAGCCATCTGATGAGTAAATCCAATTCTTCTGCAGCAGTGATATCTAGTTCGCTGATTGTGGTCTCAAAGGTGAATTTCCATCCTCGGTAATTTTCAGGTTTGTCATCAAACATGGTGATGCCTGTCCTAGTGAGTTCTCTGCGAAGGATGTACTTGGCAAACTGCGACATATCTGTGTTTTCAGACTTTGGATATACAATTGCAGGCGGGACTGAGTTAGTTGCAGGGGCTGGTACATTGACGTTGAGTGACTGGGGAACATAAGATGGTGCTAAGGCGTTTAACACTGGAGCTGGTGTGCGGTCCAAAGGTGTGTTGGTTTGTAGCCATATAATGGATTGGTTAGAGGATGGCAGGTTAGTGCGATAGTGTAATAGGTCATTTCTATCCGTACCCGTTTCTGCCACTTGAAAAGGTGTAGTAGATGTAGGGAAAACACCTTTGTTGAGTTCTTTGGCTGCTATGACAGATTGATGGAGTTTTGAAGAGGTCTGTGATGACACTGATGCATAAGATGTAACAGAGTGATTGCTACTGACACCTCTTTCATTGTCACTTACAGCCTGCTCTAAGACTCTTAGTCTTGCCATGTCTTTGGCGTGCTCACATTGTTTTTCAAAAACTTCCATTTCTGCTCTTTTCCGTGCAGCTTCAGCTTCCATTTCTGCTTTCTTCTGTGCAGCCTCAGCTTCCATCCTTGCGGCTTCAGCTTCCATTTCTGCTTTCTTCTGTGCAGCCTCAGCTTCCATCCTAGCTTTCCTCTGTGCAGCCTCAGCTTCCATCCTTGCAGCTTCAGCTTCCATCTTAGCTTTCTTCTGTGCAGCCTCAGCTTCCATCCTTGCAGCTTCAGCTTCCATCTTAGCTTTCTCTTGGGCGAAAGCTGCCTGAATTTTAGAAGCTTCTGCGTCAGCGCGGGCTTTAATGAGTTGTTGGCTGAGAGTAGAAGATGTTGATCTTAAGGATTTGGAAGATCGTGAGGAGCGCTTAGAAGTTGTGGAGAGATGGGATCTGGATTCATGGAGATGTGCGATTTTAACATCTGTTTTTGTCCTTGTTTGTATTACTAGATCGTCTTATTCAAGATTGAGCTCATTCAATTCCTGTAATACTTTTAAGGAATTTTCTGTGTTGTACCGCTTTAAGAGATCAGCATATTTAGCAGACAGTCTTTGGTAGTTCTCATAGGCAGCATTCAATTGCTTAACAGCGCCCTCTAGGTGCAATACCTCATCAGTTGGTTGAGACAGAGCTGACATGGATTCAATAGTGTTAGACCATGAGTGGCTGAGGTTCTGCAGCAGTTCCTCCCTGTCAGCCTCATAGTTCTGTTGGACTTTCCAGGTTGGTTTCACTGAACGTTTTTGTTTTATGTGGGTTTGAGGATCTGACTCCTGATCTGTAGGAGGTTCAGGTCCTTGCTGTGTATTAGGTTCCTCAGATTGTACATTGCCTTGCTGGTGCATTGTGACAACAAGCAGAGGGTTAAATCACAAGGTATGTGTTTGCATAGAAATGTATCAATCTTCTGGCTCTGGGAGAGAGTTTCCTAGGCAACCAGTGGGAGAGGGAGTCAGAGAGAAGTTTAGCAATGGCTGCTGCAAAGTTAGTGTGGATTACATACAGAGCTTAGATTGACTTGTAGGTAGAATGCATGTGACAATACAGTCAGTCTAGGATCTGATTATATAACAGTTGCATGAACAGTTTCCTCAATAATCTGTGCAGAAAACTGATGAATCTTATGCTGAGATTTACTTGCTGGCTGGAGTATACAGGCTTGTACATATAGCATGCTATATTCCAGTGTCCATATACATCTCACTATACATGCATAGCTAGCAAGGATCCCTTGAAAGATATTTGGCAGATCTTGTAGGATCCCTTCACTGATTTTTTGACTGTTCTGCCTCTCCAGTCTAAGCACTACAATGTGATCTCTGAACTTACAGTTGTGGTGAGATGGCTATAACTGCAGTCTTAGGTGAATTGGCTGACAGTGACTCGATCCAAAGGACACCTTGTAGATCCTGAAGAAGTTTATTTCAAACTGTGCAGATCATACACCGATGAACAGATGGATAGGTCAAAAAGTCATGTTGTGAGCAGCTAACTGGAGCATGTAGCTGAGATGAGGGTTGAAGCCAGAAAGAAGGAGAAGGGAGGAGACAAGAGAGAGAGAGCAAAGCTAGGGGAAGACAGAAGGGACACACATAATGAAAAAGCAAATCATGCATGTGTAACATAAGAGTGGGCACTAGCAGTGGGCCACTACAGTCAGTGGAAGTGGGCCTGACACACACTGGGCAGCAGGCAGGCAACTGAAATTAGATTAAAGTGTAAAAATGAAATGCCTTTTTTTTATGCAAAGTCCTGTGCCACACGGTATGAGTGGTGGGCACTGGCAGTGGGCACACTACAGTCAGTGGAAGTGTGCCTATCACACACTGGCAGCAGGCAGGCAACTGAAATTAGATGAAAGTGTAAAATTGAAATGCCTTTTTTTAATGCAAAGTCCTGTGCCACACGGTATGAGTGGTGGGCACTGGCAGTGGGCACACTACAGTCAGTGGAAGTGGGCCTGGCAAAAACACTCGCAGCAGGCAGGCAACTGAAATTAGATTAAAGCGTAAAATTAAAAATGCCGTTTTTTAAGCAAAGTCCAGTGCCACACGGTATGAGTGGTGCACACTGGCAGTGGGCACACTACAGTCAGTGGAAGTGGGCCTGACACACACTGAGAGCAGGCAGGCCGGGCAACTGAAATTAGATTAAAATGTAAAAATTAAATGCCTTTTTTTATGCAAAGTCCTGTGCCACACGGTATGAGTGGTGGGCACTTGCAGTGGGCACACTACAGTCAGTGGCAGTGTGCCTATCACACACTGGCAGCAGGCAGGCCAGGCAACTAAAATTAGATTAAAGTGTAAAAATGAAATGCCTTTTTTTTATGCAAAGTCCAGTGCCACACGGTATGAGTGGTGGGCACTGGCAGTGGGTTCACTACAGTCAGTGGAAGTGGGCCTGACACACACTGGCAGCAGGCAGGCAACTGAAATTAGATTAAAGTGTAAAATTGACTTGCCTGTTTTTTAATGCAAAGTCTTGTGCCACATGGTATGAGTGGTAGGCACTGGCAGTGGGCACACTACAGTCAGTTTAAGTGGGCCTGACACACACTGGCAGCAGGCAGGCAACTGAAATTAGATTAAAGTGTAAAATTGAAATGCCTTTTTTTAATGCAAAGTCCAGTGCCACATGGTATGAGTGGTGCACACTGGCAGTGGGCACACTACAGTCAGTGGAAGTGGGCCTGACACACACTGAGAGCAGGCAGGCCGGGCAACTGAAATTAGATTAAAGTGTAAAAATGAAATGCCTTTTTTTTATGCAAAGTCCTGTGCCACACGGTATGAGTGGTGAGCACTGGCAAAGGGCACACTACAGTCAGTGGAAGTGGGCCTGGCAAAAACACTCGCAGCAGGCAGGCAACTGAAATTAGATTAAAGCGTAAAATTAAAAATGCCGTTCTTTAAGCAAAGTCCTGTGCCACACGGTATGAGTGGTGGGCACTGGCAGTGAGCACACTACAGTCAGTGGAAGTGTGCCTGACACACACTGGCAGCAGGCAGGCCAGGCAACTGAAATTAGATTAAAGTGTAAAAATGAAATGCCTTTTTTTTCTGCAAAGTCCAGTGCCACACGGTATGAGTGGTGGGCACTGGCAGTGGGCCACTACAGTCAGTGGAAGTGGGCCTGACACACACTGGCAGCAGGCAGGCCGGGCAACTGAAATTAGATTAAAGTGTAAAAATGAAATGCCTTTTTTTTATGCAAAGTCCTGTGCCACACGGTATGAGTGGTGGGCACTGGCAGTGGGCACACTACAGTCAGTTTAAGTGTGCCTATCACACACTGGCAGCAGGCAGGCCAGGTAACTGAAAATTGATTAAAGTGTAAAAATTAAATGCCTTTTTTAAGCAAAGTCCTGTGCCACACGGTATGAGTGGTGGGCACTGGCAGTGGGCACACTACAGTCAGTGGAAGTGTGCCTATCACACACTGGCAGCAGGCAGGCCAGGCAACTAAAATTAGATTAAAGTGCAAAAATGAAATGCCTTTTTTTTTATGCAAAGTCCAGTGCCACACGGTATGAGTGGTGGGCACTGGCAGTGGGTTCACTACAGTCAGTGGAAGTGGGCCTGACACACACTGGAAGCAGGCAGGCAACTGAAATTAGATTAAAGTGTAAAATTGACTTGCCTGTTTTTTAATGCAAAGTCTTGTGCCACATGGTATGAGTGGTAGGCACTGGCAGTGGGCACACTACAGTCAGTTTAAGTGGGCCTGACACACACTGGCAGCAGGCAGGCAACTGAAATTAGATTAAAGTGTAAAATTGAAATGCCTTTTTCTAATGCAAAGTCCAGTGCCACACAGTATGAGTGGTGGGCGCTGGCAGTGGGCACACTACAGTCAGTGGAAGTGGGCCTGACACACACTGGCAGCAGGCAGGCCGGGCAACTGAAATTAGATTAAAGTGTAAAAATGAAATGCCTTTTTTTCATGCAAAGTCCTGTGCCACACAGTATGAGTGGTGGGCACTGGCAGTGGGCACACTAAAGTCAGTGGAATTGGGCCTGGCAAAAACACTCGCAGCAGGCAGGCAACTGAAATTAGATTAAAGTGTAAAAATGAAATGCCTTTTTTTATGCAAAGTCCTGTGCCACACGGTATAAGTGGTGGGCACTGGCAGTGGGCCACTACAGTCAGTGGAAGTGGGCCTGGGCCTGACACACACTGGCAGCAGGCAGGCCGGGCAACTGAAATTAGATTAAAGTGTAAATTTGAAACGCCTTTTTTTATGCAAAGTCCTGTGCCACACTGTATGAGTGGTGGGCACTGGCAGTGGGCACACTACAGTCAGTGGAAGTGGGCCTGCCACACACTGGCAGCAGGCAGGCAACTGAAATTAGATTAAAGTGTAAATTTGAAACGCCTTTTTTTTATGCAAAGTCCTGTTCCACACGGTATAAGTGGTGGGCACTGGCAGTGGGCCACTACAGTCAGTGGACGTGGGCCTGACACACACTGGCAGCAGGCAGACCGGGCAACTGAAATTAGATTAAAGTGTAAGAATTAAATGCCTTTTTTTTAATGCAAAGTCCTGTGCCACACGGTATGAGTGGTGGGCATTGTCAGTGGGCACACTACAGTCAGTTTAAGTGGGCCTGACACACACTGGCAGCAGGCAGGTAACTGAAATTAGATTAAAGTGTAAAATTAAAATGCCTTTTTTTTTATGCAAAGTCCTGTGCCACATGGTATGAGTGGTAGGCACTGGCAGTGGGCAGACTACAGTCAGTGGAAGTGGGCCTGAGACACAATGGCAGCAGGCAGGCAACTGAAATTAGATTAAAGTGTAAAATTGAAATGGCTTTTTTTTATGAAAAGTCCAGTGCCACATGGTATGAGTGGTAGGCACTGGCAGTGGGCACACTACAGTCAGTGGAAGTGGGCCTGACACACACTGGCAGCAGGCAGGCCGGGCAACTGAAATTAGATTAAAGTGTAAAAATGAAATGCCTTTTTTTATGCAAAGTCCTGTGCCACACGATATGAGTGGTGGGCTCTGGCAGTGGGCACACTACAGTCAGTGGATATGGGCCTGACACACACTGGCAGCAGGCAGGCAACTGAAATTAGATTAAAGTGCAAAATTGAAATGCCTTTTATTATGTAACGTCCTGTGCCATACGGTATATGTGGTGGGCACTGGCAGTGTGCCACTACAGTCAGAGGAGGTGGGCCTGACACACACTGGCAGCAGGCAGGCCGGGCAACTGAAATTAGATTAAAGTGTAAAAATGAAATGCCTTTTTTTTATGCAAAGTCCTGTGCCGTACGGTATGATTGGTGGGCACTGGCAGTGGGCACACTACAGTCAGTTTTAGTGGGCCTGACACACACTGGCAGCAGGCAGGCCAAGCAACTAAAATTAGATTAAAGTGTAAAAATGAAATGGCTTTTTTTATGCAAAGTCAAGTGCCACACAGTATGAGTTATGGGCACTGGCATGGGGCACACTACAGTCAGTGGAATTAGGTCTGACACACACTGGCAGCAGGCAGGCAACTGAAATTAGATTAAAGTGTAAAAATTAAATGCCTTTTTTTAAGCAAAGTCCTGTGCCACACGGTATAAGTGGTGGGCACTGGCAGTGGGCCACTACAGTCAGTGGAAGTGGGCCTGACACACATTGGCAGCAGGCAGGCCGGGCAACTGAAATTAAATTAAAGTGTAAAAATGAAATGCCGTTATTTTATGCAAAGTCCTGTGCCACACGGTATGAGTGGTGGGCACTGGTAGTGGGCACACTACAGTCATTGGAAGTGTGCCTGACACACTCTGGCAGCAGGCAGGCCAGGCAACTGAAATTAGATTAAAGTGTAAAAATGAAAAGCCTTTTTTTATGCAAAGTCCTGTGCCACACGGTATAAGTGGTGGGCACTGGCAGTGGGTACACTACACTCAGTGGAAGTGGGCCTGACACAAACTGGCAGCAGGCAGGCAACTGAAATTAGATTAAAGTGTAAAAATGAAATGCCTTTTTTTATGCAAAGTCCTGTGCCACACGGAATGAATGGTGGGCACTGGCAGTGGGCACACTACAGTCAGTGGAAGTGGGCCTGACACACACTGGCAGCAGGCAGGCAACTGAAATTAGATTAAAGTGTAAAATTTAAATGCCTTTTTTTAAGCAAAGTCCTGTGCCACACTGTATGAGTGGTGGGCACTGGCAGTGGGCACACTACAGTCAGTGGAAGTGGGCCTGACACACACTGGCAGCAGGCAGGCAACTGAAATTAGATTAAAATGTAAAATTGAAATGCCTTTTTTTATGCAAAGTCCTGTGCCACACGGTATGAGTATTAGGCACTGGCAGTGGGCAGATTACAGTCAGTGGAAGTGGGCCTGACACACACTGGCAGCAGGCAGGCCGGGCAACTGAAATTAGATTAAAGTGTAAAAATTAAATGCATTTTTTTTAATGCAATGTCCTGTGCCACACGGTATGAGTGGTGGGCTCTGGCAGTGGGCACACTACAGTCAGTTTAAATGGGCCTGACACACACTGGCAGCAGGAAGGCAAGTGAAATTAGATTAAAGTGTAAAATTGAAATGCCTTTTTTTATCTGCAAAGTCCTGTGCCACATGGTATGAGTGGTAGGCACTGGCAGTGGGCACACTACAGTCAGTTTAAGTGGGCCTGACACACACTGGCAGCAGGCAGGCAACTGAAATTAGATTAAATTGTAAAATTGAAAAGCCTTTTTTTAATGCAAAGTCCAGTGCCACACGGTATGAGTGGTGGGCAATGGCAGTGGGCACAATACAGTCAGTGGAAGTGGGCCTGACACACACGGGCAGCAGGCATGCCGGGCAACTGAAATTAGATTAAAGTGTAAAAATGAAATGCCTTTTTTTTATGCAAAGTCCTGTGCCACACGGTATGAGTGGTGGGCACTGGCAGTAGGCACACTACAGTCAGTGAAAGTGGGCCTGAGACACACTGGCAGCAGGCAGGCAACTGAAATTAGATTAAAGTGAAAAATTGAAATGCCTTTCATTAATCAAAGTCCTGTGCCACACGGTATAAGTGGTGGGCATTGGCAGTCGGCCACTACAGTCAGAGGAGGTGGGCCTGACACACACTGGAAGCAGGCAGGCCGGGCAACTGAAATTAGATTAAAGTGTAAAAATGAAATGCCTTTTTTTTATGCAAAGTCCTGTGCCGCACGGTATGAGTGGTGGGCACTGGCAGTGGGTACACTACAGTCAGTGGAAGTGGGCCTGACACACACTGGCAGCAGGCAGGCAACTGAAATTAGATTAAAGTGTAAAATTGAAATGCCTTTTTTTTTATGCAAAGTCCTGTGCCACACAAAATGAGTGGTGGGCACTGGCAGTGGGCCACTACAGTCAGTTTAAGAGGGCTTGACACATACTGTTAGCAGGCAGGCAACGGAAATTAGATTAAAGTGTAAAATTGAAACACCTTTTTTATGCAAAATCCTGTTCCACACGGTATAAGTGGTGGGCACTGGCAGAGGGCCACTACAGTCAGTGGACGTGGGCCTGACACACACTCGCAGCAGGCAGGCCGGGCAACTGAAATTAGATTAAAGTGTAAAAATGAAATGCCTTTTTTTTTTTGCAAAGTCCTGTGCCACACGGTATGAGTGGCGGGCACTGGCAGTGGGCACACTACAGTCAGTTTAAATGGGCCTGAAACACACTGGCAGCAGGCAGGCAACTGAAATTAGATTAAAGTGTAAAATGGAAATGCCTTTTTTTTATGCAAAGTCCTGTGCCACATGGTATGAGTGGTAGGCACTGGCCGTGGGCTTACTACAGTCAGTTTAAGTGGGCCTGACACACACTGGCAGCAGGCAGGCAACTGAAATTAGATTAAAGTGTAAAATTGAAATGCCTTTTTTTAATGCAAAGTCCAGTGCCACACGGTATGAGTGGTGCACACTGGCAGTGGGCACACTACAGTCAGTGGAAGTGGGCCTGACACACACTCGCAGCAGGCAGACCGGGCAACTGAAATTAGATTAAAGTGTAAAAATGAAATGCCTTTTTTTTATGCAAAGTCCAGTGCCACACGGTATGAGTGGTGCACACTGGCAGTGGGCACACTACAGTCAGTGGAAGTGGGCCTGACACACACTCGCAGCAGGCAGACCGGGCAACTGAAATTAGATTAAAGTGTAAAAATGAAATGCCTTTTTTTTATGCAAAGTCCTGTGCCACACGGTATGAGTGGTGGGCACTGGCAGTAGGCACACTACAGTCAGTGGAATTGGGCCTGACACACACTCGCAGCAGGCAGGCAACTGAAATTAGATTAAAGTGTAAAATTAAAAATGCCTTTTTTTATGCAAAGTCCTGTGCCACACGGTATGAGTGGTGGGCACTGGCAGTGGGCACACTACAGTCAGTGGAAGTGGGCCTGACACACACTGGCAGGCAACTAACCTTAGATTAAAGGTTAAAAATGAAATGTCTTATTTATCGGCAAGCTACTGTACCACCCAGTATGAGTGGTGATTAGATTAAAGTGTAAGAATTAAAGGCCTTTTTTAAAGCAAAGTCCTGTGCCACACGGTAGAAGTGGTGGGCACTGGCAGTGGGCACACTACAGTCAGTGGAAGTTTGCCTATCACACACTGGCAGCAGGCAGGCCAGGTAACTGAAAATAGATTAAAGTGTAAAAATTAATTGCCTTTTTTTGAGCAAAGTCCTGTGTCACACGGTATGAGTGGTGGGCACTGGCAGTGGGCACACTACAGTCAGTGGAAGTGTGCCTATCACACACTGGCAGCAGGCAGGCCAGGCAACTAAAATTAGATTAAAGTGTAAAAATGAAATGTCTTTTTTTATGCAAAGTCCTGTGCCACACGGTATGAGTGGTGGGCTCTGGCAGTGGGCACACTACAGTCAGTGGATATGGGCCTGACACACACTGGCAGCAGGCAGGCAACTGAAATTAGATTAAAGTGTAAAATTGAAATGCCTTTTATAATGTAAAGTCCTGTGCCACACGGTATAAGTGGTGGGCACTGGCAGTGGGCCACTACAGTCAGAGGAGGTGGGCCTGACACACACTGGCAGCAGGCAGGCCGGGCAACTGAAATTAGATTAAAGTGTAAAAATGAAATGCCTTTTTTTTATGCAAAGTCCTGTGCCACACGGTATGAGTGGTGGGCACTGGCAGTGGGCACACTACAGTCAGTGTGAAGTGGGCCTGACACACACTGGCAGCAGGCAGGCCAGGCAACTGAAATTAGATTAAAGTGTAAAAATGAAATGCCTTTTTTTATGCAAAGTCCTGTGCCACACGGAATGAATGGTGGGCACTGGCAGTGGGCACACTACAGTCAGTGGAAGTGGGCCTGACACACACTGGCAGCAGGCAGGCCAGGCAACTGAAATTAGATTAAAGTGTAAGAATGAAATGCCTATTTTTTCTGCAAAGTCCTATGCCAGACGGTTTGAGTGGTGGGCACTGGCAGTGGGCACACTACAGTCAGTGGAAGTGGGCCTGACACACACTGGCAGCAGGCAGGCAACTGAAATTAGATTAAAGTGTAAAATTGAAATGCCTTTTTTTAATGCAAAGTCCTGTGCCACACGGTATGAGTGGTGGGCACTGGCAGTGGGCACACTACAGTCAGTGGAAGTGGGCTTGACACACACTGGCAGCAGGCAGGCAACTGAAATTAGATTAAAGTGTAAAATTGAAATGCCTTTTTTTAATGCAAAGTCCTGTGCCACACGGTATGAGTGGTGGGCACTGGCAGTGGGCCACTACAGTCAGTTTAAGAGGGCTTGACACACACTGGCAGCAGGCAGGCAACTGAAATTAGATAAAAGTGTAAAATGAAATTCCTTTTTTTATGCAAAGTCCTGTGCCACACGGTATGAGTGGTGGGCTCTGGCAGTGGGCACACTACAGTCAGTGGATATGGGCCTGACACACACTGGCAGCAGGCAGGCAACTGAAATTAGATTAAAGTGTAAAATTGAAATGCCTTTTATAATGTAAAGTCCTGTGCCACACGGTATAAGTGGTGGGCACTGGCAGTGGGCCACTACAGTCAGAGGAGGTGGGCCTGACACACACTGGCAGCAGGCAGGCCGGGCAACTGAAATTAGATTAAAGTGTAAAAATGAAATGCCTTTTTTTTATGCAAAGTCCTGTGCCGTACGGTATGATTGGTGGGCACTGGCAGTGGGCACACTACAGTCAGTTTTAGTGGGCCTGACACACACTGGCAGCAGGCAGGCAACTGAAATTAGATTAAAGTGAAAAAATGAAATGCCTTTTTTTATGCAAAGTCCTGTGCCACACATTATGAGTGGTGGGCACTGGCAGTGCGCACACTACAGTCTGTGGGCCTGCAGCCTTACTCTTTTGGGTGTGCTGTGTAGCTGTCCTTATAGAAGATGAGTCTTTGGACACAGAACACTGGCCTAGCTACCGCTTTCCCTATGAATTCAGAATCATCAGCACAGCAGCAGCTGCAGTCTCCCTGCTCTCACTAACACACATGCAGCTTCAGACCGAATCTAAAATGACTGCCGTTTCTATAGGAGGTGGGAGGGTGTGGGAGGAAGGGTGCTGATTGGCTGGAATGTGTCTGCTAACTGTGAGGTACAGGGTCAAAGTTTTCTCAATGATGATGTATAGGGGGCGGACCAAATATTGCATATGTTCACCAACCGCGGCGAACACGAACAAGCTATGTTCGCTGTGAACTGTTCACCGGCAAATAGTTCAGGACATTACTAGAGCTGAACGCTGCCGTGTGACATGGTGGAGATGCTTGGTGACGGAGGTGGTGGTGTTGGTGGCACATCCTCTGTTTGCTGGGCGACAGGTGCCAACGTTCCTCCAGCGACGGAGGAAGAGGCCGAGGCAGCAGCAGAAGAGGAATCAGGAGGGGCCTGAGCCCTTTCTTGGTTTTGAAAGTGCTTACTCCACTGCAGCCCGTATCTCGCATGTAGATGCCTGGTCATGCAGGTTGTGCTAATGTTCAGAACGTTAATGCCTCTCTTCAGGCTCTGATGGCACAGCTTGCAAACCAATCGGGTCTTATCGTCAGCACATTGTGTGAAGAAGTGCTATGCCAGGGAACTCCTTGAAGCTGCCTTTGGTGTGCTCGTTCCCTGGTGGTGGTGGCCAGTAGCAGGGGAACTCTCTTGGGACGGCTGTCCTGCTTTTGCACCCTGCTCCCTCTTTTGCTACGCTGTTGGCTCGGTCTCACCACTGCCTCTTCCTCTGAACTATGAAAGTCAGTGGCACGACCTTCATTCCTTATGGGGTCTAGGACCTCATTGTCCCCTGCATCGTCTTCCACACAGTCTTCCTCCCTGACCTCCTGTTCGGTCTGCACACTGCAGAAAGATGCAGCAGTTGGCACCTGTGTTTCGTCATCATCAGAGACGTCCTGACTCTGCTGAGGTGGTATTCCCATATCCTCATCAAGAAACATAAGTGGTTGTGCGTCAGTGCATTCTATGTCTTCCACCGCTGGGGAAGGGCTAGGTAGATGCCCTTGGAAAACCCTGCCAGCAGAGTCTTCAAACAGCATAAGAGACTACTGCATAACTTGAAGCTCAGACAGGTTCCCTGATATGCATGGGGGTTGATGTGACAGACTGATGGGCTTGGTTTTCAGGTGCCACCTGTGCGCTTTCTGTAGAAGACTGGGTGGGAGATAATGTGAACCTTTTGGATCCACTGTCGGCCACCCAATCGACTAGCACCTGTACTTGCTCAGGCCTTACCATCCTTAGAACGGCAATAAGCCCCACCAAATAGCGCTGTAGATTCTGGCAGCTACTGGGACCTGAGGTAGTTTGTTCACTAGGACGTGTAGCTGTGGCAGAACGGCCACGTCCTCTCCCAGCACCAGAGGGTCCACTAACACCACCACGACCATGTCTGCGTCCCTTATTAGATGTTTTCCTCATTGTTACCGTTCACCACAATAATGGAAAACCTATTTGGCCCAATGTATAGAGTTCAAATTAGGGCCTTTTTTTTTACAGGCACCTAACACTATCTAGCTATCTATTTATGTACCATATTACACTAATACAGGCACAGCAGAAACCACAGACTTAGGGGAATATCAATTTTAGGCCTAGTATTTAGGCCCTGGCTAAAAGGTATCCTTTTATGGACAGAATTACACTTGGAGATGCACATTAACGTGTGCAAATATAGAGGACTTAGCTTTCAGCCCTTGTATTTAGACCCTGAGTGTAATATACCCTTTTACTTACAGAAATACACTTGGAGATGCACAATAGTGTGTGCAAATATAGAGGATTATGCTTTCAGCACTTGTATTTAGACCTTGAGTGTAATATGCCCTATTACGGACAGAAATACACTTGGAGATGCACAGCAGCGTGCGCAAATATAGAGGATTTATTTTTCAGGCCTTGTATTTAGACGCTGACACGCTGAGTGTAATATACCCTATTACGGACAGAATTACATTTGGGGAGAAAAAACGGAAAGCACAGATGTTTAGGATTTCTATTTCAGGAATTTTATTTAACCACAGGAAAAAATCTATCCTTTATTACACTTGGCCAGCAACAGCTGAAACCACTGATTTAAGGGATTGGTATTTTGGCAATTGAATTTCACCCCAGAAAACAATCTATCCTTTGACGGACAGTATTAAACTTAGCCAGCCACAGCTGGAACACCAGATTTAGGGGATTGGTATTTTGGCAATTGAATTTCACCCCAGAAAAAAATCTATCCTTTGACGAACAGTATTACACTTGGCCAGCAACAGCTGAAACCACTGATTTAGGGGATTTGTATTTTGGCAATTGGCAATTGAATTTCACCCCAGAAAAAAATCTATCCTTTGACGGACAGTGTTAAACTTAGCCAGCCACAGCTAGAACCCCAGATTTAGGGGATTGGTATTTTGGCAATTGAATTTCACCCCAGAAAAAAAATCTATCCTTTTACGGACAGTATTACACTTGGCCAGCATCAGCTGAAATCACTGATTTAGGGGGTTGGTATTTTGGCAATTGAATTTCAACCCTCAATAAAATATAGCAATTTCTATCCTGTGTGACAATAAGCACAACCCCTGATGTAGGATATTGCAAAAAAAAGCCTACTATTGAACTCAAAAATGTATGTTGAACTTGGTGGCAGCTCAAAACATGTGCTGGTGCACCAAAAGATCACCCCAGAAAAAAGTGACAGAAAAACGCTCTGGCAGCCTAAAAACCAGTGACAAATGAACTAACAGAAGTTGAATGATTCACAGCTGTAGATCGATCACTTCATTAAGTGGTTTTGCTCAGTCTTCCCTGCCTAATCTCGCCCTCAAAGCAGCTGCATCCTATCCCTACACTAATCAGAGCAGAGTGACGGGCGGCATTACGTGACTCCAGCTTAAATAGAGGCTGGGTCACATGCTGCACTTGGCCAATCACAGCCATGCCAATAGTAAGCATGGCTGTGATGGCCTCTTGGGGCAAGTAGTATGACACTTGATGATTGGCTGCAATAGAAATCGCCAAATGCGCCATAGAAATCGCCAAATACCGAACCCGAACTTTTACGTAAATGTTCGGGTTTGGGTCCGTGTCCCGAACACCCCAAAATTCAGTACGAACCCGAACTATGCAGTTCGGGTTCGCTCAACTCTATGAAGTATTCCCCAGACTCATGATCCCTGGGGTTGAAGGTTAGACCCCTTAGGATAGGGGTCGGGATATGGTCCATTATTTGTGAAGAATACTCACCTGTCTTATTTTCCACAATACTCTGTAGGTCTGACAATGTACATCCATACGTATATCAAGGGGACCGTGTTAGACTCAAAACCTATAAAGTAGATATTTGCCTTCCACCTACTTCCGGCGGAGGATAAGTTCATCCGAATCACCAGCCTCAGAAATCGCAGGTTAACAGCAGCTCAGATTAGAGACCAGGTCAATGCCACACAGAGTTCTAGCAGCAGACACATCTCTAGAACAACTGTTAAGAGGAGACTGTGAATCAGGCCTTCATGGTAGAATATCTGCTAGGAAACCACTGCTAAGGACAGGCAACAAGCAGAAGAGACTTGTTTGGACTAAAGAACACAAGGAATGGACATTAAACCAGTGGAAATCTGTGCTTTGGTCTGATGAGTCCAAATTTGAGATCTTTGGTTCCAACCACCATGTCTTTGTGCGATGCAGAAAAGGTGAACGGATGGACTCTACATGCCTGGTTCCCACCGTGAAGCATGGAGGAGGAGGTGTGATGGTGTGGGGGTGCTTTGCTGGTGACACTGTTGGGGATTTATTCAAAATTGAAGGCATACTGAACCAGCATGGCTACCATAGCATCTCGCAGCGGCATGCTATTCCATCCGGGTTGCGTTTAGTTGGACCATCATTTATTTTTCAACAGGACAATGACCCCAAACACACCTCCAGGCTGTGTAAGGGCTAAGGAGAGTGATGGGGTGCTGCGCCAGATGACCTGGCCTCCACAGTCACCAGACCTGAACCCAATCGAGATGGTTTGGGGTGAGCTGGACCGCAGAGTGAAGGCAAAAGGGCCAACAAGTGCTAAGCATCTCTGGGAACTCCTTCAAAACTGTTGGAAGACCATTTCAGGTGACTACCTCTTGAAGCTTATCAAGAGAATGCCAAGAGTGTGCAAAGCAGTAATCAAAGCAAAAGGTGGCTACTTTGAAGAACCTAGAATATGACATATTTTCAGTTGTTTCACACTTTTTTGTTATGTATATAATTCCACATGTGTTAATTCATAGTTTTGATGCCTTCAGTGTGAATCTACAATTTTCATAGTCATGAAAATAAAGAAAACTCTTTGAATGAGAAGGTGTGTTCAAACTTTTGGTCTGTACTGTATATACACACACATTAGAGATGAGTGAACCATTCGAGGTTCGCTAAATTTTTCAAAAAGTTTGGTTCGGACCTGAATCAGTTCAGGCCAAACCAAATTGCCTCCAATTGCCCTGGAAATTGGTATATAACGCCCTTTAGTCTCATAGGACAGAATTTTTAGGAAAACATCTTATCTCTTTTTGTAATTTTTTTTTATAAGTTTTTGCTTCCTCGCCTTCCCCACCCAAGCTCTTGAATGCGATAACAGCAATAGTAAATCATGTCTGAGTGACATGGACATGCATAACTATGGGAAACGCACATTTGACAGTGATAACAAACAGCATTTTTAAAAAACACATCATGCCGTGGCATGTGTTATGCTTTTTCATATTCCAAAACTTCCAAAAGTTGACCCTTATCGGGGGCAGAAAGTTAAACACACATGGGGATATGGGGAAAACATTTTTTTTTAAAGTGCCTTTTTAGGGGAACAAGCATCCAAAAATGATGCCTTGACAAGGTCAGTATGCCTGCCCTTATGACAAGCACAAGTGTTAGGCTACTTTCATATCTGTGCTTTCCCTTTCCCTTACTGTGGTGAGGAGCAAGACGGATCCGTCATGACTCACAATGTAAGTCAATGGGGAAGGATCCGTTTTCTCGGACACAATAGAAAACGGATCTGTCCCCCATTGATTTTCAATGGTGTTCATGACAGATCCGTCTTGGCTATTTTAAAGATAATACGGATCCGTTCATAACGGATGCAGTTGGTTGTATTATCATGACAGAAGTGTTTTTGCTGATCCATGACAGGTCCAGCAAAAACGCTGGTGTTAAAGTAGCCTTAATTGTCAGAAGAAAAAGTGACTAGTTGTGAATGAGCATAGAAAAATGTGCCTTTTTAATTGGGAGCCACAGCAGTGCAGTGTGGATGTGGAAAGGATAATAAGAGGCACGTGGCTGCAATAATAGTGAGTAGAGATGGCCCGAACTATTCGCCGGCGAACAGTTCCCGGCGAACATAGCTTGTTCGCGTTCGCCTCAGCGGGCGAACATATGCGATGTTCGGTCCGCCCCCCATACATCATCATTGAGCAAACTTTGACCCTGTACCTCACAGTCAGCAGACACATTCCAGCCAATCAGCAGCATACCCTCCCTCCCAGACCCTCCCACCTCCTGCACAGCATCCATTTTAGATTCATTTGGAATTTGCAGTCTTAGTGAGAGGAGGGAGAGTGTAGTTGCTGCTGATTTATTAGGGAAATCGATAGCTAGGCTAGTGTATTCAGTGTCCACTCCAGTCCTGGAAGACTCATCTGATCTCTGCTGTACAGCTTTTTAGGGCTGCAACATTAGTCTGCTTTTTTTTTCCTTTATATGCATATTGCAATTGCATGGCCTGCCTGTGTGTGAGGAGCTGCAGGCCCACAGACTGTAGTGTGCCCACTGCCAGTGCCCACCCCTGTCATCCCGTGTGGCAAAGGACTTTGCATATAAAAAAGGCATTTAATTTTTACACTTTAATCTAAGGTTAGTTGCCTGCCAGTGTGTGTCAGGCTGACTTCCACTGACTGTAGTGTGCCCACTGCCAGTGCCCACCCCTGTCATCCCGTGTGGCACAGGACTTTGCATCAAAAAAAGGCATTTAATTTTTACACTTTAATCTAAGGTTAGTTGCCTGCCAGTGTGTGTCAGGCTGCCTTCCAGTGACTGTAGTGTGCCCACTGCCAGTGCCTACCACTCATACCGGCTGGCAGAGGACTTTGCATCAAAAAAGTCATTTAATTTTTACACTTTAGTGTAATTTCAGCTGCTTGCCTGCTGCTAGTGTGTGTCAGGCCGACTTCCACTGACTGTAGTGTGCCCACTGCCAGTGCCCACCCCTGTCATCCCATGTGGCACAGGACTTTGCATCAAAAAAAGGCATTTCATTTTTACACTTTAATCTAAGTTTAGTTGCCTGCCAGTGTGTGTCAGGCTGACTTCCAGTGACTGTAGTGTGCCCACTGCCAGTGCCCACCACTCATACCGGCTGGCACAGGACTTTGCATAAAAAAAGGCATTTCATTTTTACACTTTAGTGTAATTTCAGCTGCTTGCCTGCTGCTAGTGTGTGTCAGGCCCACTTCCACAGACTGTAGTGTGCCCACTGCCAGTGCCAACCACTGATACCGGGTGGCACAGTACCATTTATCGAAAAAAAAATGACAGGCAGAGGCAGGCCACCCCGCAGGGGCCGTCGTGATCGTGGTGCTGTGATTTCCACTGTCCCTGGAATAATGCCTAGTGTTCAGAGGCCATGTACCCTGAACCCGAAAAATTCTGAGGACATAGTTGACTGGCTTAGACAGGACACCCAATCTTCAACAGCTTCCGCTAAGAATCTTGACGCACCATCCTCCTCCAGCTCAGCTTTGGTCACCTGCTCTCAAGTTACCACGCACCCGCCCGCCGCTGATAGGAATAGTACTAGTTAAGACACCACTCATATAGGGTGTCACAGCACATTGCTCTGTGCACGCGCAGTGCCCCAATTTGGGAGTATGAGGACCGACCAAGCTGCTTTTTCCATCTCCCGGTTCCTGAAATCAATTCAGTTTGGTGTATGAGAGTTTCGTTTGTCATTGTGAAGGCAGTCGAAGGTACCAGGCCTAAAAAAATTTTCACAAAAGGCAATCCCTGATATGGGATGTAACAGGGATTAAACTGATGAGAATAGTACTACAGAAAATACCACTCATATCGGGTGTGACAGTAAATTGCACAGCGCAGACGCAGTCACCGTGGATTAAAACAGAGTGGAGGGAGCCAGCGTTTTTTTAACCATCTCCCCGTTCGAAAAATCTATTCAATAAATGGCCTCCAGATTGGGGACGTTAGAGGGATTAAACTGATGAGAATAGTACTACAGAAAATACCACTCATATCGGGTGTGACAGTAAATTGCACGGCGCAGACGCAGTGACCGTGGATTAAAACAAAGGGGAGGGAGCCAGCGTTTTTTTAACCATCTCCCCGTTCGAAAAATCAATTCAATTGACCTTTCGGGGACCCTTGGTGTTGTACGTGGCTGGGTGGAGGAAGAAACCTTCAATGACATCACCGGGACGTGGCTAGCTTGGTATCCAACCTTGTGCAAATGGGGAGTTTGCGGTTGTGCATACCTGATCGTATACACACACTGGATGTTTTAAAGCATGTTATTCCAAACAATTTAGGAATGTTACGTGATTTATGCCCTTTATGGATTAAAACCCGACTCTGCGTCCACTACGTAATTTTCCATGGGAGTTTTGCCATGGATCCCCCTCCGGCATGCCACAGTCCAGGTGTTAGTCCCCTTGAAACAACTTTTCCATCACTATTGTGGCCAGAAAGAGTCCCTTTGGTTTTTAAAATTCGCCTGTCTATTGAAGTCTATGGCGGTTCGCCCGGTTCGCCTGTTCGCGAACATTTGCGGAAGTTCGCGTTCGCTGTTCGCGAACTGAAAATTTTATGTTCGCGACATCACTAATAGTGAGCAGAATAGTATAGCAGAAGCAGTAAAGCATGGAATATACAGGGCAGTATATCAGCTGTCTATGGGTTGTAGCAATAGTGGTAGTAGTAGTAATGGAAGTAGTAGTAGGGGCAGATGCATAGTGTTAGTAGTGAGGATGGCAGTAGGGTAATAGCATTGAGGAGCAGCAGCTGAGGCATTGCAGCAGTAGCCATATGGTACATGTTGGCAAGCAGGCAGCAGCAACATAAGGGTCAAAGGGACCTTGCCATGCAGCTGGGGTGCTGGCCCACCAAGTTTTAAGGCTCCTGGTCACATGTTGCTGTTGGAGATTGAAGAGTATCCGTGAAGGAGGCAGACAAGTGCCTGCTGTGGGAGTCGTCCTGATTATATCCTGGGTGAGGGGGATAAGGGTAGGGGGGTCTAAAGGACCTAGCTATGTTGCTCGGGTACTGCCTCGCCGCTGCCACATTGGCTCAGTGGGCTGTGAAAGACGTACTGTTCCTGCCTGTAATAGCTACTCCAGGTGTCCAGTGTGTAGTGCAGCTTGCCACACAGTGAGAATTGCAAGAAGCAGCCCGTGTTCTCCCCCACATGAGAGTACAAGACACTACTATAATGTCATGGCAACAACTGCACCAAACATTCCATTACAGATGTCTAAAGATGGAGTGGAGTACAAGGAGGAATCTTAACAGGAGAAGATTATGGTGATTATGAGGATGACAAGGACACTGTATTTCTTGTTGCCGGTTGGCTGCCATAAAGAGGAATAGAAGAATGAGGACATATTTTTTTCTGATTGGGAATGTTGGCCAGTTGTATTTTTCCAAAGGATCTGGTGGAACATATGTGCAAAAACAGAGGGTCACCTTACATGGTGAATCAAGTAGTGCAGGAACAGCACACACCGGTCCGTAGTCCTAATGGAGAGATGCAACAGCCTCGCACTAGCCGTAGATCCAATCAGCCAGAGAATACGTGGAAATCAAAATAGCGGTGGCAGCATATCCCAAAACTTCATCTTTATTGAGGACTTCACAGCATACCAAAATAAGCAATGTTTCGGCTGTACAACAGCCTTTGTCAAGCATAAAACAATGTAACATCTGTGTATATAAATACTAAAACCCGGTCCACCCACAATTGTCAACGCCAATCAGGATTCACCCTGAACACGCCCACATCTCTCACTACCTATCCTCACGTCCATTTCCACATTGATTAGCTATCATCACCTATGTACATCCTTCACCTTGTCTGTAGCATGTTACTCATTGTGGTCCGCGTCCTCCATTCCATACTGCGCATGTCTCCGCATCGACGGCCCTGCCCAAAGTCCCGCACGTTCAGCAGGAGCGAGATCCCGCGATAGCTGACGTCAGCAGGAGCTGAATGCAGCATCACCGAGACTACGCCCAGTCTGTCCGTGCAGTCCCAGAGCTAAGCATCGCGTTGCCTAGGAGATCCTACAGCGCCAGTATATCAGAGCAGCGAGTAGATCAAAATGATTCCAGGCCACTGCATGGATACATTGTTATTATATAGACAATATATATCTAAACCAAAACTTGGCGAATATTGTCCAGACATGGTATACAGCGTAATTCAGGCAATAGTTGTCATTATAAAAATTACCCACAATGCAGGACATGTTATAATATATCCTGCAATCATATAGGTAGATATAGCCTAAATATGCATGGAGATATCTTTTGAAGATGTGGGATGTATCCCAGACTGAATTACGCTGTACGTTTTCATATGCTTGGAAACTTTACTTATTTTGGTATGCTGTGAAGTCCCCAATAAAGATGAAGTTATGGGAGATGCTGCCACCGCTATTTTGATTTCCTTACATGGTGAATGTCACAGATAGGAAAAAGAAATCAGTGAGTTCACCTCAATGTATAGGAAATACAACACATGATAGAAATGCATAGAGAGACTAAAGTGAGCATTAGTAACAGCGACATCTAGTGTCATAACTATAAACTGCAGTCAATCTAGCAATAGACTAAGCTGTAAGATGTTGTATCTCCAATACACCTTCTCAACAGCTAAGCCTTGAGTGTCTTTCAGCAGTCAGGGGCTTTGTAAGGATATCTGCTGTCATATCCTCAGTCGGGGAATAAAGCAACTCAAGAAGTCCCTGTTCTTGAAGATTCCTAAGAAAGTGGAACTTCACATCAATAGGCTTGGTTCACGAGTTAACTCTTTCCATCTGCGCAAGCGCAAGGCATCCAGTGCAGGCCGGAATTGGGGCTGCAAGCCTGGATGCAGGCCTGGCATGACTGGGGCTTGAAGGGAGCTGAGGCATGGGATACAAAGGGTTAAGGATGGGAATGGTGACGGGGGAGTTAGGGGTGTGGTCTGGGGCTTTAAAAAGGGTAGTCAGGGCGCGAAAAGGGGCCATTTTGTGGGGATAGCAGTGTGGCAGCAGCCCAAGTCTGAGCTGCTGCAGTACCTCTTTTCCAGTAGGATCCTGTCCCACGATGTCCGAGGTGGAAGCGCTCCAGGCACAGCTCCGTTCGGCAGCGGAGAGCAGGGGAGCTGGATGGCTGCAGGCTACTGTCCAGGGCCTGCTCCCGGGGTCTGGGGAGACCGCTGCTCCGGCTCTTCCTTCCAGCCGGCCGCGGAGGACTAGGCCTCCGGCGCGCCTTAGTCCAGATATGACCACGAGGGTACGGCGCCGGTTAAGGAGCCCCTCTGTGGACCCTCCAGCACACACCGCGGTGAGTAAAAGGGCTTCCAGACGGTCGTGTGCTGGGAGGAATCCTGTAGTGCGGCGGGACCCTAGGAGGGGGGTGCAGGATCCCCCCTCCTCTGATACAGGCAACGTGGGATCTGGAGGTGGTGCGGCGGGGGGGCCGGGCCCTGGTTCCCCTGCACGGCGTGGGAGTGCAGTGCAGACGGCATCGGCAGGACGGCGGGGTCATGTGGGTGGCCCTGTGCTGGCTTCCTTACCAGAGCAGCCCGGCGCTGGCGAGGCTGTGGAACTGCAGGCCTCTGGAACTTCAGTCGAGACGAGGGCGCCATCTGGTGGTGGAACTTCGGTACTGCGGGCCTTAGGGTCTGTGAGTGCTTCAAGAGATCCAAGTGGCGCGGCTGCGGAATCTCAGGCTGCTGAACCAGTGAACGAAGGAAGACATGCGGGAGTCGACGAACATCGACAGACGACCGGAAGAGGGAACGTCGCCAGTCAAGTTTCGGTTCCTCACGTTCCGGCTGGTGGATTCACAGCGTCCACGCAGCTAGGTGAGATGTGCGGGGATTCTTCTGTAGTGATTGCTAATAGCGGGGGGGCCCCCGGGGTTGTGGGGGGCTCGGGGGTGTCCGTTGCTGGTGGGCTAGGGGATTTGTTGTTGGGGTTGCGGGATTTGGTGGCGGGGTTGGCGGGTGTGGGGCCTGTGGGGGGGTCGCCGTCCGCAGCGTGGGGGGTTGGGGTGGTTAAGGTACGATGAACAGTTTCGCCAGCGAAAAGCGGTCCGGCCTAGTTTGCGCTGGGACCATGAGGACATTGGCCTGTGGATGAGGGTTATGACACCGGTTTGGGCTGGGCAGCCCTTTCAGGGGGGTGCCGGGGGTTCTGGGCATTCAGAGCGCTCGGCGGCCTCAGTTAAGGGACTCTGTTTTTTGTTTAACGAGGGGGGATGCAAATACGGGGACAAGTGCAAGTTTAGGCACGACTGTTCCTCTTGTGGGGGAAACCATGGAGCACATTGGTGCTTCAGGGGGCGCAAGGGAAGGAACTGGGGGGATGCGGCGGGTAAAGGGGCGGACACCAATCCGGGTAGCCGAGATGGTGCATTTTCTAAATAGTTACCCGGATGCGGATGCGGCGGAATTTTTGTTAACCGGTTTTAAGGAGGGTTTTCGTATACCGTTTGTTGAGGGGGTCGGTGGGGCAGGGGGGAAGAATTTGCGTTCGGCGGGGGAAAGGCCCGACGTGGTGACTGAAAAACTGCAGGAAGGCTTTTTTGGCAAAAAGCACGGGTTGAGTACTTCTTTGGCGCACAAAAACGACCGTCTAAGTCACCCACAGCAGATGCGAGTGGAAAGAGGAACATAGCGTTTGTACAGCTCTTGCCCTTCATGCTGAGGTGTCTTTGAAGACTTGAAAAAGGGACAAAAAGTCCCGAAACGCGTTGTCTAAATAAACACACAAAAAACCACTTCCTGACTTAGACGGTCGTTTTTGTGCGCCAAAGAAGTACTCAACCCGTGCTTTTTGCCAAAAAAGCCTTCCTACAGTTCGAAAAAATAAAATCCCAAGGTGCACCGGCAACTCCACCAAAGGGATTGAAAGGGTACTGGCAGCACCGACCACAAAGGGCCTACAAACAGGCAAACATCGCTTCACGGCTGTTGTGCCCGTCCATGCACAACGAAAAAAGGTGAGCATATTCAGTCACTTGATACAAAAACGCATGTTACAACATATTGCCCTATGAGCGCCTCTCCCCCTTTTTTCTTGTTTGCCAAAATTGCTGAAAAACTGTGGAAGGAGGTGGAGTTAGGTCGCATGGCAGGGCCCTTTCGGGACCCGCCGATGCAGAACTTGCGGGTGTCGCCTTTGGGGGTCGTGCCAAAACGTGAGCCTAATAAATTTCGCCTGATACACCACCTCTCGTTCCCAAAAGGGGGGTCAGTTAATGACGGGATTGCGCCTGAATTGTGTTCAGTTGTATATACGTCGTTTGATGAGGCTGTTCGTTGGGTGCGGTTATACGGGCGGGGGGCTTTATTGGCCAAGGCAGACATCGAGGCGGCGTTTCGTCTTCTGCCGGTG
Source organism: Bufotes viridis (assembly GCA_033119425.1). Classification (NCBI taxonomy): domain Eukaryota; kingdom Metazoa; phylum Chordata; class Amphibia; order Anura; family Bufonidae; genus Bufotes; species Bufotes viridis. The sequence continues at coordinate 132,125,019 of CM065594.1, read as the reverse complement.
CACCCGGAATGCCAGCACTTGTTGGGGTGTTTCTGGGATGGGGGGTACTTTGTTAACCAGTGTTTGCCGATGGGTTGTTCGGTTTCGTGCGCCTATTTTGAAAAGTTTAGTACTTTTCTGGAGTGGGTGGTACGGAAATGGTCAGGGTGGGGTTCTATCATTCATTATTTGGATGATTTTTTGTTTATAGAGCTGTCGGGTTCTAAGGGCTGTTCTGTGATGCTGCATTTCTTTGAAGCCATGTCCCGCCTCTTCGGGGTTCCTTTGGCATCTGGGAAGACAGAGAGCCCGACAACGCAGTTGAGTTTTTTGGGGATAATCATTGACACGGTGGCTATGGAGTGTAGGTTGCCTGAGGATAAAATTGGGGACTTGCGGCGGGAGGTGTCTGCGGCTAGCGGTAGGCGAAAAATGCGGCTCCGTGAGTTGCAGTCCCTATTGGGTAAGCTCAATTTTGCCTGCCGCATAATGCCCATGGGGCGGATTTTTTGTAGGAAACTGGCGAGGGCGTTGGCGGGGACGAGGTCTCCTCATCATTTCGTGCGGATCACCCGTGAGTTGCAAGATGACTTGACGGTGTGGGCATCCTTCTTAGATACTTACAATGGGCGGTCTTTGTGGATGGCAGAATGGGTGTCGGCGGCGGATTTGGATTTGTTTACAGATGCGGCGGGGGGTCACGGCTTTGGGGCGTATTTGGGTGGCCATTGGTGTGTGGGGGAGTGGCCGGAGGCATGGAAGGAGGAAGGTTTGGTGAAGAACTTGGTGTTGTTGGAGTTGTTTCCAATCGTGGTGGCCGTGTCCATTTGGGGTGGATTCTTTCGCGATCATAAGGTTTGTTTCCATTGCGACAATATGGGGGTGGTTGAGGCCATTAATCGCAATTCCGCTTCGTCGCCGCCAGTGGTGAGATTGCTTCAGCATTTGACGTTGGGTTGCCTGTCATTGAACGCATGGGTGGTAGCGTCTCATGTCCCGGGGGTTAGTAACTCAATTGCGGATGCTTTGTTTCGTTTCCAGTGGGAGCATTTTCGGGAGTTGGTGCTGGAGGCGGAGATGGAAGGAACGAGCTTTCCCCAGAAACTGTGGAATCTGCCGTTCGGTCGGTTGAAGATCTGGTGAGGGGTTCTTTGTCGGCAGGGACCTGGGCGGCGTACGACAGGGTATGGGGTTTTTGGGAAGTTTGGAGGCAGCGTTTTTCGGGGTTGTGGGTTGGACGACGGAGTGTTGATGTTGCTTTGGGTGGGGCACTGCAAGGAGGATAGATTGGAATTCTGCATCAGACGGTCCAAAACGGACCAACAGGGTCGGGGTTGCCGGGTGGTGTTATATAAGGTGGAGGGGTCGGACGCATGCCCGGTTCGTTGCCTGCGGGATTTTTGGGGAAGGGAGGGGGTCGGAGAGGCTGGCCCGTTGTTAGTCCACGCTGATGGGTTTTTTCTCTCTCGTTTTCAGTTTGTTGCGGTTATGAGATCGTGCTTGTCTGGGTTGGGTAGGGACCCCGCGTTATATGGGGGTCATTCGTTTCGGATAGGAGCAGCCACGGAAGCGGCTCGGAGGGGGTTGGGTGAGGATGTCATTCGGCGCATTGGCCGTTGGGAGTCCCTTCGGTTTCGGTCCTACGTCAGGCCTGCAAGGGTATGATGGTAGTGAACCAGGTCGGAGTGAGGGGGGGTGTTGGTGGTGGTCATTGGTTGATATGTTTCTTTTTGTTTTTTGTAGGTGTTCCAACGTGCCTGGTTTGGATTATGGGGCACTCCTACGTGTTCTGGGGAGCTTTGCGAGTGGCGGTCAGGCCGGACGGAAGACAGTTGTCATTCTCGAGAGAGGTGGCTTTAATCCGATGGCTGGGGATGCGGGGCATGCTGTGGAGTCGGGTCCTCCCTGAGTTTTACAGGTTTGCGCGGTTGGATAGGCCCCCCAGTGTTTTGGTGTTGCATGTTGGGGGAAATGATTTGGGGGTGCGTCCTTTCAGGGAGTTGGTAAGGGATATTAAGTTTGACCTGCTACGGTTGTGGGCGCTGTATCCGCAGCTCGTGACTGTTTGGTCAGACATGGTGCCGCGTCAGCGCTGGAGGGAGGCGAGGTCTGTTGAGCGGTTGAATAAGGCAAGGATAAAAGCGAACAGGGCTGTTGGGAGGTTTGTGGCACGGAACGGTGGCATTGTGGTTCGGCATAGGGACTTGGAGTCGGGTGCAGGGGCATTTTGGAGGAGTGATGGGGTACACTTGAACGGGGTGGGAATTGATCTTTGGTGTTCTGGTTTACAGGACGGGATTGAAGTGGCGCTGAGGGTGTGGCGGGACACAAAGAGGTGAGGTGTTCACCTCCTTGGGTCGTGGGCGGTGGGGGGTCCTTGGAGTTGGTGGTTATGGTGGTTCTGGTGTGGTGGGGAGGGAGCCAAAAGGAGGCTCTGGACTCCCCAGGTACTGGTTTAAGGTGGGATATGGCAGGTAGCGGCCCACGTTGGTTGCCCTTGGTTACCGGTTCCTGCCTCTGAGCTGGCGTTCATCGGCTAGAGGTAATTTAACGGAGGGTGGGGCCGTTATCCGCCATTTATGGGGCTCCAAGGACCCTCCCCGTGTTGTGGTTCTTGGGCGTGGCCTTCAGGTTGGAAGGCCTGGTTTTTCTGTATTATTTATGTTATTTATTTGTATTTATATTAATTAATAAAAGGCTGCTGTGGCCTTAAAATCCACTTGCCGAGTCTGTCTTTATTGGGTTAGGAGCGGAAATTACAGGGAGGGTGAGGGTAAGCGACTCGACAGTACGCCAGTCATGTCTGTTAACAGTTGTCTCAGCCATATAATTTTTGGGCTTGCCTGCACTGCTGCAACTTACTCTGCTTCAGTAGAAGACAATGTAACAGAGAGCTGCTTCCTGCTAGTCCTCCTGACAGAAGAAATAAGTAACCACTAGTAGTTTTTCACTGGTGTCTCTGGCCCAGTCAGCATCCACATATCCAATTAGGGTGCTTTCATCACTCGCTGGTAACTTTAGCTTGCAGTGGAAAGTCCCTTTAAAGTATCAAATAATTCGCTTTACAGCATTCCAGTCCATCTGACTTGGCATTGAAACCTTTCTGCATATGATTCCAATAGTTGCTGCAATGCCAGGCCTTGTAGCAGTGGTAAGCAATTTCCCTATTGCTTTCTTGTACTGAGTATTAGTTGGTAACGGGGTACCTTGGCAGTTCATCTTCTTCAGGTAGTTGGTTTCTATGGGAGACTTTACTGGTTTGGCATCTTCCATTCCAAATGTTTCAATTATTTCTTGTATTTTGTGTTTTTGGTTCAGAAGACAGCTGCCATCTTCCTCTCTCTATCAGGATGCTGAGGTAATTCTTTATGCCGCCAAGATCTTTAGTCTCAAAGTGCGGATTTAGGGTTTTCAGTATTTCTGCTTCATCCCCTTCTTGCTCAAAACAAATCAGGATATCATCTACATAAATAAGCATATAGATCCATCTGTTTGCCAATTTCTTTGTGTATAAGCAGGGGTCTGCTTTACTCCTTTGAAAGTCCTCATGTGTAAGCACTTCATATACTCCTGTGAAGTTTGCATACTAGGTCTGGCCTTTGTTCATCTTTGAACCCTGGTGGTTTTTCCATGTGGATTTCTTCTGTTAACTCGCCATGTAGAAACACAGTTTTGACATCAAAAGGTTTCACTTAAATTTTCCTTGTGACGGCTACTGTCAGCAAAGTCCTTATTGTAGCGTGTTTGACTACTGGCGCAAATGTCTCATCATAGTCCTTTCCATATTTTTCAGAATATCCCCTAGCTACGAGTCTTGCTTTGTATCGTTCAATTGTGGCATTTGCATTGTACTTCACTTTAAAAGTCCATTTACAGCATATGGCTTTCCTTCCAGGTGGTAGTTCTGTAAGTGTCCATGTTTTAGTGTCATGTTATCTCTTCCTCAGCAGCTTTTATCCATTTACTGGCTTCCCCTTCTGAAAGCTGAGATATGTCTTCCCAGGTTGCAGGTTCATTGGAACTGGCAGTGCAGTATGAGAGACGTATAGGTGGTTTACCTTTGTTTTCTCTCATTGAGCGTCTCGATTCTGAGCTTGCTTGTGTCTGCTCTTCAGTACTGGTAGAGTCTGCACTCACTTCAACTGTTTGTTCAGAATTTACAGAGGTGGGCTGGTCAGTGTCAGTTTCCTCTTCTGTTCTTACTTTTTCTGTTGTCATTACATTGTCTCTCAGATCTTCAACAAAAGTTATGCTGTTGCTAATAGTAACCTTGTCTGTTTTGGGATTTAGGATTCTGTAACCCTTAACATTGTCACTGTATCCAACAAACACACTTTCAAATTGTCTTTTTCTTTTTTTTGAGTTTGGTGAGTTTTTCTTCTGGAATGTAGATGAACGCTTTGCATCCAAAAACTCTTGGGTGCTTTACACTTGGCTTCTCATTGTGCCACAGTTCATATGGAGTTATCTCCACTGTTCTGGAAAGAAGTCTGTTCTGCAAATATGTGGCCATCATTGCCGCCTCACCCAAGTATTTTTGTGGTAGTCCAGAGTCTGTCAGCATACATCTGATCATTTCAGTCAGGGTTCTGTTCTTTCTTTCAGCTACCCCATTCTGCCCTGGTGTGTATGGAACTGTCTTTTGATGTTCTATTCCATTCTGTTTTAAGTACTCTTGTATCTTATGTCCTTTGAATTCACCTCCATTATCACTCCGAAGTATGAGAGGCTTCCTCTGAAACTTTTTACTGGTCTTTACTACATAGTCTTGTAATTACATTAACTCTGTGTATCTTGAATAGTCGTCTATGAAAGTCACTATGTACCTGTTGCCTCCAGGTGTAGGTGGATTTAGGGGACCACATACATCACTGTGAACTAGGTCAAGTGGTCTTGAAGCTCTCTTCTGACTGATGTTGCTCTTGTAGCTTTGGATTTGATGCAACATTCACACTTAACAGTAACTGGACAAGGGGAAACTGTTAGATCCTTTGTCAGATTCCTCTTTTGTAGTTCCTGTATGCATTCTGGGTGTCTATGACCCAGACGCCTGTGCCAAATGTGTATAAAGTCATTGGGCCGGATTTATCATTACACTTACATCTTACTCCACTTTTACATATGCCCAAAGTCACTTTAGGATAGTCAGATTTATTAATAGTCCTTTAATACTGTGATAAATGTGGTTTGACGGTAGCAATTAATCCTTCAGTAAGCGGCTTTACAAAAGTCGCACATCTTTACAAAAAAGTCGCATGTTCTATTAAAAAGCCACATAAGATAAGCATGGTCCCCCCTGGAGTGAAATTGCACATTTTTTTTTTTTTTTGCAACTTTTTTGTGACTTTTTAAATGGTTGCAATAGTAAATATGTCTAGAGATTCATTTACATAAGACAACATGCCCACTTTCACAAAACTGGAGAGCTTGAAAAAGTCACCAAAAAATGCGCAATTTTACCGATTGCGCATTTTTTTTAGACTTTTTCACTCCATTAAAGTGACTTTAGCTAATGATAAATCTGGCCCATTGTGCTTATGTGTGCATAGTCTCACCTTTTTCTTCACTGTGTTGAGGTGATACACATGATCAACCAGCTTGGCACTTGCTATTGTCTGCTTGCGGTCCAGGATAGAACACTTTTCACCTTGGAATTTTACAGTGAGTCCTCTGGCTGCTAGACTCTTCACAGATAAGAGTTCTCCTTCTAGATCAGGAACATAAAGCACATCTTTCACTGGTATGGCTAAATTGTGTCCCGCATCATCAGGGCATTCAATGGTCCCCTGCCCATATCCTTCTGCATGTATTTTACTTCCATCTGCAAGGTAAATAGTTTCTTTGTTATTCAGCTCAAGTTCTGTGAAAAAACTTTTATCACTTGTCATATGACTGGTTGACCCGGAGTAGATGCACCAGCCTTAACATTTATGGTTGCCTGTCGCTTTAAATGTGGTGTTCCAGTTTCGTTCCCATGGATCAGAGATTGTGGCTTTGACCTTTTGTTTAGTATAAGAGGGGCGCTGTCTCATTTGCTCTGCTTTCCATATAGTACAGTCTTTCTTTGTGTGTCCCTGTTTGTGGCATCTAAAACACACCCTGGTCTCCTTCCTGTGTAACCTTGCATCTGTAGCTTTAAGAGCAGTTCTGGTGTCAGTTTCTATTGAGTCATGCACTAATTCTTTTTTTCTTTGACACTCATCTATGAGCCTGATATTTACAAATGCTAGTGTCAGATCTTTCTCAGGCCGTGTCTCCAGGGCATTGATCAGTGCAGTATATGTATCAGGTAAACTGCACAACAACATGGTTGCAGCGTGACTGTCTGTTATATTCTCCCCGATTGATCTGAGTAACAGCGACTGTTGTGCAGTCACTTCCAGCATGGTGTTTATATGCTCCTTATATGCTAATTTTGTAAAGTTTCCGCAGCAGAAACTTTCTGTTTAAACTTGTAGGGCCAGATTTATCATTAGCTAAAGTCACTTTAATGGAGTGAAAAAGTCGCAAAAAATTGCGCAAAAAGGCAAATTGCGCAATTTTTTGCGACTTTTTGGAGACTTACGCCACTCACTCCAAAACCAAGTTTATGGGCGTTTTGTCGTATGTAAATCACTTGCAAGACAGATTTATTATTGCGACTTTTTAAATAGTCGCAAAAAAGTCGCAAAAAATTGCGCAAACTCACTCCACTCATGACCATGCTTATGTTTGACAAAATCACTTTTTTAAGATTGCGACTTTTCCAAAGACAAAGCCAAAATACAACTAGGAACCAGAAATACACCAGATTTATCAACCTCTGAAAGAGCCCATGATAAATTTGACTTGACTCAAATACACATACGCCTTCTTTGAAAGTGGAGTGAACTGCAAGAGTAATGATAAATCTGGCCCGTAGTCTTTTCAGTATCTCCCACATGCCTTTGCTGTGCCCTCATGGCGTATGTGAAAGAGCTGATCATCCTCCACTAGTAAGCCTATGGTGGCCCCTGCCTGTCTGTTTTTCTTGTCCCAGTCCTGATCATTGTCCTGTGGCCTTTCTGTGGTGGTAACCTCCCACAAGTCATCTCTGGAGAACAGCATTTCCACTTTAAACTTCCATAGCTGATAATTGTCATTGTTCAGCTTGACCACTGAGAGTTTAACCTCTGAGTGTCCGGCCATTCTCCCTCCTTTATATATGTACAGTCTTACTTGTCTAGAGGAGATGTCTCTGGAAAGCTTCCTTATGTCAATCTCCGTATCAGCCACACTGTCTTAGGCTTTGTTCTGCCTGGGCCGCGCCTGGTGACTAGGCTTTATCTGGTCACTGGGCCCATAACCTGTTGCAGAGTAGGATTGCTGGGTGCAGCGGAGTCAATTCAGATCAGATCTTGTGGAGTAACAGGAACTGGGTTTATTGGAACATGCGTGCAATAACAGAGGGTCACCTTACATGGTGAATGTCACAGATAGAGAAGAAAAATCTGTGAGTTCACCTCGATGTACAGGACATACAACACATCATAGAAATGCATAGAGAGACTAAAGTGAGCATTAGTAACAGCGACATCTAGTGTCAAAACTTTGAACTGCAGTCAATCTATCAATAGACTAAGCTGTAAGATGTTGTATCTTATATAGTTACATACTGTAGTTAACCCCTTAAGGACCAGGCTCATTTTCACCTTAGGACCAGGCCATTTTTTCAAAATCTGACCACTGTCACTTTAAGTGTGAATAACTTTAAAACGCTTTTACTTACCTAGGCCGTTCTGAGATTGTTTTTTCGTCACATATTGTACTTCATGACACTACTAAAATTGGGTCAAAAAAGTTTATTTTTTTGCATAAAAAATTCAAATATTACAAAAAAATTAGCAAAATTTAGCAAATTTTAAAGTTTCAGTTTCTCCACTTCTATGATACATAGTAATACCCTCCAAAAAAGTGATGACTTTACATTCCCCATATGTCTACTTCAGGTTTGGAGAATTTGGGAAATGCTATTTTATTTTTTGGGGATGTTACATAGCTTAGAAGTTTGGAAGCAAATTTAGAAATTTTTCAGAAATTTTCCAAATCCCACTTTTTATGGACCAGTCCAGGTTTGAGGTCACTTTGTGAGGCTTACATAATAGAAACCACCCAAAAATGACCCCATTTTAGAAACTACACCCCTCAAGGTATTTAAAACTGATTGTACAAACTTTGTTAACCCTTTAGGTGTTTCACAATAGTTCATGGAAAATGGAGATAAAATTTCAGAATTTAGATTTTTTTGAAAATTTTCCATTATAATCCATTTTTCCCAGTAATAAAGTAAGGGTTACCTGCCAAACAAAACTCAATGTGGGTTGCCCTGATTCTCTAGTTTACAGAAACACCCCATATGTGGTCCTAAACTACTGTTTGGCCAAACGGGAGGACATTGAAGGAGGGGAACGCAATATGGGTTTTGAATGGCAGATTTTGCGGGACTGTTTTTTTTTAACACCATGTATTATTGCAAGCCCCCCTGATGCACCCTAGCATAGAAATTCCAAAAAAGTGACTCCATTTTAGAAAGTACACCCCTCAAGGTATTCAAAACTGATTGTACAAACTTTGTTAACCCTTTAGGTGTTTCACAATAGTTCATGGAAAATGGAGAAACAATTTCGGAATTTCTATTTTTTTGAAAATTTTCCATTATAATCCATTTTTCCCAGTAATAAAGTAAGGGTTACCTGCCAAACAAAACTCACTGTGGGTTGCCCTGATTCTCTAGTTTACAGAAACACCCCATATGTGGTCCTAAACTACTGTTTGGCCAAACGGGAGGACATTGAAGGAGAGGAACGCCATATGGGTTTTGAATGGCAGACTTTGCGGGACTGGTTTTTTTAACACCATGTCCTATTGCAAGCCCCCCTGATGCACCCTAGCATAGAAATTCCAAAAAAGTGACTCCATCTAAGAAAGTACACCCCTCAAGGTATTCAAAGCTGGGTTTAAAAACTCTGTTAACCTTTTAGGTGTTCCACAACAGTTCATGGAAGATGGAGAAACAATTTCGGAATTTCGATTTTTTTGGAAAATTTTCCATTATAATCCATTTTTTCCAGTAATAAAGTAAGGGTTACCTGCCAAACAAAACTCAACGTGGGTTGCCCTGTTTCTCTAGTTTGCAGAAACACCCCATATGTGCTCCTAAACTACTGTTTGGCCAAACGGGAGGACATTGAAGGAGGGGAACGCCATATGGGTTTTGAATGGCAGATTTTGCGGGACTGGTTTTTTTAACACCATGTCCTATTGCAAGCCCCCCTGATGCACCCTAGCATAGAAATTCCAAAAAAGTGACTCCATCTAAGAAAGTACACCCCTCAAGGTATTCAAAGTTGGGTTTACAAACGTTGTTAACCCTTTAGGTGTTCCACAACAGTTCATGGAAGATGGAGAAACAATTTTGGAATTTCGATTTTTTGGAAAAATTTCCATTTTAACCCTTACTTTATTACTGGAAATAAAGGGTTAACAGTCAAACAAGACTCAATATGGGTTGCCCTGATTCTGTACTTTACAGAAACACCCCATATGTGGTCGTAAACTACTATTTGGCTAAACGGCAGGACATTGAAGAAGGGGAATGCCATATGGTTTTTGGAAGGCAGATTTTGCATGACTGGTTTATTTACACCATGTACCCTTTCAAGCCCCCTGCTGCACCCCTTGAGTAGAAACTCCATAAAAATGACCCCATCTAGGAAACTACAGGATATAGTGGTTGTTGTTTTGGGACTATTTTAGGGTAAATATGATTTTTGGTTGCTCTATATTACACTTTTTTGAGGCAAGATAACAAAAAATGGAAATTCTAAAATTATTTCTACATTCGCCATTAAGTTTTGTGGAACACCTAAAGGGTTAACAAAGTTGGTAAAGTAATTTTTGAATACCTTAAAGGGGTATAGTTTTTTAGATGGGGTCACTTTTTTGGAGTTTCTAGTCTAGGCTACATCAGGGGGGGCTTCTAATGGGACATGGTATAAAAATAAAAATCTGCCTTCCAGAAACCATGTGGCGTTCCCTTCGTTCTATGCCCTGCCTTGTGGCTATACAGCAGTTTACGACCACATAAGGGGTGTTTCTGCAAACTACAGAATCAGGGCAATAACTATTTAGTTTTGTTTGATTGTTAACCCTTGCTTTATTACCGGAAAATATGGATTAAAACGGAAATTTCCCAAAACATGGTTGTTTTGGCACCGTTTTTTTAACGCCGTTCATCCGAGAGGCTGGGTCTAATGTTATTTTTATAGGGCAGAGTATTACGGACGCGTCAATACCTAATATGTCTACTTTTTTTGATGTATTTAGATTTTACACTATTTTATCATTTTAGGAAGAAAAAATAAATAATTTTACTATCTCCATAGGCTGGGATCTAATTTTTTTTTGTTGTTGGGGTAACTATCTAATGTAGGGGCTCATTTTTTGCGTGAGGAGATGGCAGTTTTATTGGCACTATTTTGGGGGCATATGACTTTTTGATCGCACACTATTACACTTTTTATGATGTAAGGTAACAAAAAAATGGCTTTTTTTTTTTTGACAGTGTTTATTTGAGGGGTTAGGTCAAATTTTATTTTTATAGAGCACATCATTATGGACGTGGCAATACCTAATATGACTACTTTTATAAAAGTTGGCTTCAGCATGACATCATTAACCAACTTTGGAAAAAAATAATAATTTGTACCTCCACATACTGGAAGCCATAATTTTTTTTGATTATAGCACCACCGATCACCATCCTGTTCCAGGTTATCGGGTCACCTGAGACCCGAATGACCCGGAACTGCAGAAAACCGCAGGTCTGAATTGACCTGCAGTTTTCTGCGATCGCCGACATGGGGGGGTCACAGGACCCCCCTGGGCATTGTGCCAAGGTGCCTGCTGATTGATTTCAGCAGGCATCTTGTTCCGATCACCGCCACATGCGCAGCGGTGATCGGAAATTCACAGGGCGTACATGTACGCCCTTGGTCCTTAAGTACCAGGACGCAAGGGCGTACATGTACGCCCTTCGTCCTTAAGCGGTTAATATAGTTGAAAAAAGACATAGGTCCATCAAGTTCAACCAAGGGATAGGTGGAGACGCGAATCCCAGAAGGAATTGAGACTCAGATTTCTACACGATTTCATCAGCATCAATCTCCAACAGTCCTTACCATTTCTGCCACTTTTATCAGACTGTGAGAAATCATGGTGGGCTCCTTGGCCCTCTCCCCTCCTCTACATTTGCCCCCACTGCCACTGCCACTGCCGCTGCCCCAAAAACGAAACCTTTGGCTATGAGTGCCACTATTACCACCACCATCAACACAGCTATGTATGGGCTCCCCAGCCTCCTACTGAATGTCCTCCCCAGGGCAACTCAAATTGTGACTGCATTCAAAGCATCTGTCAACGGGGAGGCTCTCTTGACTGACTGCCACACTAGGAAGGAATGTGCCACACTAGGAAGGGGCAGTAATGACTGAGAGGACTCCACTAAAAGTCCTTCTCTGGGGCTGCAAGGAGGAGAAGAAGAGAGGACACTGTGACCCCTGGCTCCAAGGCAGGGTGTCAGACTCAGAAGTTTATTTACTTTATGCACTTATATAGCGCTGCTATATTTTATATATATTCCGCAGCACTTTACAGACATTAGCATCAAGCTGTCCCCAATGGGGCTCATAATCTAAGTTTCCTATCGGTATGTCTTTGGAGTGTGGGCGGAAACGGGAGTACGCAAGCACTGGGAAAACATAAAAACTCCATGCAGATGTTTTCCTTGGTCGGATTCAGACTTAGGACCCCAGCGCTGAAAGGCACTAGTGCTAATCACTGAGCCACCATGCTGACCTTCATGTCATCCTGCTGCGACTGAGAGGAGGAGTCATCCATCCAATCCACAATCTCATCCTCTTTCTCCTCAATGATAATGTTGCGCCTTTCTGAAGCCAGGGACGACTTCGGCCTACTACTACTTCTGGCCAGATAGCTGGTCCTGCCATTACCCACATTTTGGACTTGGGTCTGCTTGGAACCCTTCCCTATACCTGACATTTTTGTGCCTAAATGTACATATGTATGGAACGGTTTGCTTAATCAGTTTTTTTGGGAATTTAGAGACAAGAGGTGTAATACAATGTCCTTCCCTTTCCAAAACACACTGCTACTGACAGTTGACTTTGCATTATTGCATTATTCGCCGCCACTAACAGATTTGGGCCTAACGCCTAATGTCTTTTGAACCATAAAATATGAATATTTTAAAAACAATTCTCTAGTGTAAAACACAAGTTGTCAATCTACTATGGAAAAATTTTCTGCAATCCACCTTCACCACATTAACACTTGAAGTGCCTGGAGATGCACCAACATGAATTTCAGCCTAGTTAGTAACATAACAAAGTAACAGTTTATAAGGCTGAAAAGGCTGACATCTGTCCATCCATTTTAGCCTGTTATCCTGCAAGTTGATCCAGAGGAAGGCAAAAAAAAACAAAACTCTGAGGTAGAAGCCAAATTTTCTCAGTTAAGGGGAATAAAAAATTCCTTCCTGACTCCAATCAGTCAATCAGAAGTACTCCCTGGATCAATGACCCATCTCTAGTAGCTATAGCCTGTAATATTATTACACTCCAGAAATACATTCAGGCCCCTCTTGAATTCCTTTATTGTACTCATCATCACCACCTCCTCAGGCAGAGCGTTCCATAGTCTCACTGCTCTTACCGTAAAGAATCCTCTTATATGTTTGTGTGTAAACCTTCTTTCCTCCAGACGCAGAGGATGTCCCCTCGTCACAGTCACAGTCCTGGGGATAAATAGATGATGGGATAGATCTCTGTACTGACCCCTGATATATTTATGCATAGTAATTAGATCTCCCCTCAGTCGTCTTTTTTCTAAAGTGAATACCCCTAATTTTTATAATCTTTCAGGGTACTGTAGTTGCCCCATTGCAGTTATTACTTTAGTTTCCCTCCACTGAACCCTCTCGAGCTCTGCCTTGTTCACAGGAGCCCAGAACTGTACACAGTACTCCATGTGTGGTCTGACTAGCTATTAAGTGGTAGGACTATGTTCTTGTAACGGGCGTCTATGCCCCTTTTGATGTAACCCATTATCTTATTGGCCTTGGGGGCAGCTGCCTGACACTGATTTTTGCAGCTTAGTTTGCTGTTTATTAAAATTCCTAGATCTTTTTCCATGTCAGTGTTACCGAGTGTTTTACCATTTAGTATGTACAGGTGACTTGCATTATTCCTTCCCATGTGCATAACTTTACATTTGTCAGTGTTAAACCTCATCTGCCACTTATCTGCCCAAGCCTCCAATCTATCCAGATCCCTCTGTAGCAGTATATTGTCCTCTTCAGTGTTTATTACATTACACAGTTTAGTGTCATCTGCAAAAATTGATATTTTACTATGCAAGCCTTTTGCAAGATCATTAATAAATATATTGAATAGAATAGGGCCCAATACTGACCCCTGAGGTACACCACTAGTGACAGTGACCCAATCTGAGTGTGTACCTTTAATAGTCACCCTCTGTTTTCTTACAGACATTTTCTCCCGGTCCGAGTATTCTTATTTTTTATACTAACCTTTTATGTGGTACAGTATCAAGTGCTTTGGAGAAGTCCAGATATACGACATCCATTGATTCACCGCTGTCAAGTCTAGAACTTACCTCCTCATAGAAACTAATTAAATTTTTTGGCATGACCGATCCCTCATGAAGCCATGCTGATATGGCATTATTTGCTTATTTCCGTTGAGATCCTCTAAGATACCATCTATCGGTAAACTTTCAAACAGTTTACCCACAACAGATATTAACCTTACCAGCCTATAGTTAGCGGCTCTGTTTTTGGACCCTTTTTGAATATTGGCACTACATTTGCTATGCGCCAATCCTGTGGAACATTCCTTGTCAGTGTAGAGTCCGCAAATATCAGAAATAAGGGTCTGGCTATGACATTACTTAATTCCCTTAGGATACGGGGGTGTATGCCATCCGGTCCTGGCAATTTGTCTTTTTTAATCTTTTTACATCGCTGTTGTACTTCTTCTTGGGTCAGACAGGACACTTTTAATGGGGGATTTATTTTTACATTCAGCATTTCATCTGACAGTTTATTTTCCTCAGTGAATACATTGGAGAAAAAAATATTTAACAGCTTTGCTTTCTCCTCATCACTCTCTGCAACTCCCCCCTCATTACTCTTTAAAGGACCGACACCTTCAGATTTATACTTTTTAACATTTATATAATTGACGGACATTTTAGGGTTAGTTTTACTCTCTTTGGCAATTAATCTCTTGGTCTCTAGTTTTGCCTCTTTAATTTTTTTTTTACATGTTCTATTTTTTTTCCTCATAGTTTTTCAGTGCTTCTTCGCTACCCTCCTGTTTTAGTGATTTATATGCTTTCTTTTTGTCATTTATTGCTTTCTTTACAGTCTATTCACATTGGTTTATTTTTGTTCCTTAACTTTTTTATTCCCATACAGTATGTACCTCTCACAATAAGATTTTGGGATGCTTTTAAAGATATCCCATTTTGTGGCTGTATTTTTATTTTTGAGGACTTTGTCCCAGTTAGTTAGGCCTATGGCCTCGCTTAGTTAAATAAATGTAGCTTTTTTGAAGTTTGGTATTTTTGTTCCTCCCTGTAGAAATGCTCTTTTGAATGATAATTGGAAGGTTATTACTTTATGGTTACTATTTCCCAGGTGTCCCCCAACCTGCATGTCTGTTGTTCTGTCAGGTCTATTGGTTAATACTAAGTCCAGTATGGCCGTCCCTCTAGTCAGGTCCTGAACCAGTTGGGAAAAGTAATTGCCTTTGGTTATTGCCAAGAACCTGTTTCCTTTTTGCGATGTACAGCTTTCAGTTTCCCAGTCTATATGTGGATAGTTGAAGTCCCCCATAATAATCACCTAATTTTGATTTGCGGCCTTCATTCTACATTCAACCTCCGTCACAGGGTAAGCATGCTCATATCCTCCTTTGCAGCCAACCACACCAAATTGTGGCTAAATTAGTAGCATGGGTGCCACAATCTCAAATGTACAACATCATTGTCTGGTAACCTAAGAAAGGAGTATAGTTCCATCAATCTGGGAGCCGTGGTATACAACCAAACGGTGCTACATCCATCATTCCCCTCAGATATCCTGACTTATGAAGGAGGCCATCTGTTTTTGTTTGATACAGATGGATGTTGGCGGAAGGAGGATGATATCCTCTGCCAAGGTAGTTATGCTTAGACGCCAGTGTTGTGATTCTGTGATATAAAAGCCAAACCAATGCCCTCCTACAAACTAAAATATATAGGTCAAGGATATTGAAGTGGGTACCTAGTGCAAAATGCATCATTTGCTAGCTACACAATTAACTGCACCGAAAGAGGGGAATTTCTCTGGAGTATATTGTTCCCTTACTCCCATCTTAATTATCGATATTACTGATGAGAAGTGAAGAACAACAATTACCCCAGAGAAGAGGTTGACACCTGTGAGACTCCAAGATTCCCCTTAGATTTGGTTCCGAATTAAAGAACCTGTTGCTAGACTCCAAAAAGGAGGAGGAGGAGATTGAAAGAAAGCTAAGGGAGTCGGAGAGCCAGGCCACCATCCAACTGCAGCATGACATCAATAAAATCACTGGGATTGTCCACCTGCTGAAGAAAAACTCTGCTGTGTCCTGGTGGGAAAGACTGTTTGGATACAGTCCAAAAGCTACATCCTTTTTCAATATACTGATCCATCCAGTTATCATCCTTTTAATATTGGTTACATTATCTACATTGGACTATACTTTATTTACCAAAAAAACAAAGAGACTTGACGTCCAGCTCCAACATGGTCAAGCAGAATACCATCAACGTTTTCAAGGATGGGGGCTAAAGACATAATACCAGTACAGTCATGCAATTTGCATGAGTCTCTATATGTAGACGCACCGTTGATACATTTTAATGAATTTGGGTGTTCAGTAGTATAGTATTTTTCACTTTTGGAATGTCTGAGTCTGAATTGTGTGTAGTGATCCTGAGGGACAGATCGGATATTCACTGTGTGTAAGCTAATTGCGTAAAGTGATAGGCATACCTCTTGCTTGAAATGACTAGATACACGCATGAAACAACGTCCCAAAATTTTTATTACAGAAATAAAAATAGAAATAAAATCACAATTTAAATAAAAATGCAATAATACTATTAAAAACGGTTAGATATACAGTGGATATAAAAAGTCTACACACCCCTGTTAAAATATTTGTGCTGTAAAAAAATGAGACATAGATAAATCATTTCAGAACTTTTTCCCTCTTTAATGTGACCTATAAACTGAACAACTTAATTGAAAAACAAACTGAAATCTTTTAGGTAGAGGGAAGACAAAATATAAAAATAAAATAATATGCTTGCATAAGTGTGCCCACCCTTAAACTAATACTTTGTTGAAGCACCTTTTGATTTTATTACAGCACTCAGTCTTTTTGGGTATGAGTTTGCAAAAACACTCCAAATCATTCAGATTGCAAGGGCATCTCCTGTGCACAGCCCTCTTCAGATCACCCCACAGATTTTCAATCGGATTCAGGTCTGGGCTCTGGCTGGGCCATTCCAAAACTTTAATCTTCTTCTGGTGAAGCCATTCCTTTGTTGATTTGGATGTATGCTTTGGGTCGTTGTCATGCTGAAAGATGAAGTTCCTCTTCATGTTCAGCTTTCTCGCAGAAGCCTGAAGGTTTTGTGCCAAAACAGCCCCAAAGCAGGATGCTGCCACCATCATGCTTCACTGTGGGTATGGTGTTCTTTTGGTGATGTGTAGTGTTGTTTCTGTGCCAAACATATCTTTTGGAATTATGGCTAAAAAGTTCAACCTTGGTTTCATGAGACCATAACACCTTTTCCCACATGCTTTTGGGAGACTTCAGATGTGTTTTTGCAAAATGTAGCCTGGCTTGGATATTTTTCTTCATAAGAAAAGGCTTTTGTCTTGCCACTCTACTCCATAGCCTAGACATATGAAGAATATGGGAGATTGTTGTCACATGTACCACACAGCCAGTGCTTGCCAGATATTTCTGCAGCTCCTTTAATGTTGCTGTGGGCCTCTTGGTAGCCTCCCAGACCAGTTTTCTTCTCGTCTACAAATTTGGAGGGATGTCTAGTTCTTGGTAAAGTCACTGTTGTGCCATATTTTCTCTACTTGATGATGACTGTCTTCACTGTGTTCCATGGTATATCTAATGCCTTGGAAATTCTTTTGTACCCTTCTCCTGACTGATACCTTTTAACAATGAGATCCCTTTTGCTGTGGGATGCGACTAAGAAAATTTCAGGAAAGACCAACTAGAGCAGCTGAACTTTATTTGGGGTTAATCAGATGCACTGTAAATGATGGCAGGTGTATGCTGATTCCTATTTAACATAGTAACATAGTAACATAGTATATAAGGCCGAAAAAAGACATTTGTCCATCCAGTTCGACCTGTTTCCTGCAAGTTGATCCAGAGGAAGGCAAAAAACCCCTGTGAGGTAGAGCCAATTTTCCCCACTTAAGGGGAAAAAATTCCTTCCCGACTCCAATCAGGCAGTCAGAATAACTCCCTGGATCAACGACCCATCTTTAGTAGTTATAGCCTGAAATATTATTACGCTCCAGAAATACATCCAGGCCCCTCTTGAATTCCTTTATTGTACTCACCATCACCACCTCCTCAGGCAGAGAGTTCCATAGTCTTACTGCTCTTACCGTGAAGAACCCTTTTCTATGTTTGTGTACAAACCTTCTTTCCTCAGACGCAGAGGATGTCCCCTCGTCACAGTCACAGTCCTGGGGATAAATAGATGATGGGAGAGATCTTTGTACTGACCCCTGATATATTTATACATAGTTATTAGATCTCCCCTCAGTCGTCTTTTTTCTAGAGTGAATAACCCTAATTTTGATACCCTTTCGGGGTACTGTAGTTGCCCCATTCCAGTTATTACTTTAGTTGCCCTCCTCTGAACCCTCTCTAGCTCTGCTATGTCTGCCTTGTTCACGGGAGCCCAGAACTGTACACAGTACTCCATGTGTGGTCTGACTAGTGATTTATAAAGTGGTAAGACTATATTTTCATCACGGGCATCTATGCCCCTTTTGATGCAACCCATTATCTTATTGGCCTTAGCAGCAGCTGCCTGACACTGGTTTTTACAGCTTAGTTTGTTATTTATTAAAATTCCTAGATCCTTTTCCATGTCAGTGTTACTGAGTGTTTTACCATTTAGTATGTACGGGTGACTTGCATTATTCCTTCCCATGTGCATAACTTTACATTTGTCAGTGTTAAACCTCATCTGCCATTTCTCTGCCCAAGCCCCCAATCTATCCAGATCCCTCTGTAGCAGAAAACAGTCCTCTTTAGTGTTAATTACTTTACACAGTTTAGTGTCATCTGCAAAAATTGATATATTACTGTGCAAGCCTTCTACATGATTTTGAATGTTATTGCTTAATTCTAAACACAGCTACATCCCCAGTTATAAGAGGGTGTGCACACTTATGCAACCACATTATTTAAGTTTTTGTTTTGTTTTCTTTCCTCTACCTAAAAGATTTCAGTTCCTTTTTCAATTGAGTGGTACAGTTTATAGGTCACATTAAAGGTGCAAAAAAGTTCTGAAATTATTTATCTTTGTCTCATTTTTTTACAGCACAGAAACCTGACATTTTAAGAGGGGTGTGTAGACTTTTTATATCCACTGTATACCATTAATTCATATCATTTCATTCAACCATTAATAGCATTACTAATCTGATTTGATGCATATTAATTATCCTCATGATCACATACAATACAAAAAGAGTAAAAATAATGATTCCAAGATGAAAAATTATTAAAAAATAATCAATTCATGAATCAAATGGAGATATTTCCTGCTGCAGTATGGATTACTGCTGTTGATGTTTCTGTCGATAATAACGTCACTGTTTGATTGTGGTCATAGAATCCAAAATCATTAACTTAGTATTACTACTTATTTACTACTTATTTCCCACTAGCACCTTATGTCGGGTTGCAGATCGCGGTACTTAATTGCAGTCTGCAGTACACAGGCACCGACCGCGGGGCAGCCGCATGCGGATCGCGGACCCATTCACTTGAATGGGGTCCGCGATCTGCATCCGACAGTCCGCATCAAGTGAATGAGTCTGCGATCCTTAGTGCGGGATGCACACAGCCGATGCCCGTGTATTGCGGACCACCTGTATGCGGGCCGCAATACGGCAACGGCCATGTGCATAAGCCCTAAGTATAAGGCCTCATGCACACAACTGTAAGTATTTTGCGGTCCGCAAAAAATGGATCTGCAAAAAATACGGATGATGTCCGTGTGCATTCCGTATTTTGCAGAACAGAACAGCTGTCCCCTAATAGAACAGTCCTATCCTTAGGACATGTTCTATTTTTTTGCTAAATGGAAATACGGACATATGGAAATGGAATGCCCACGGACTAACTTCCTTTTTTTGCGGACCCATTGAAATGAATGGTTCCGTATATGGTCCGCAAAAAACCCCCCGAACAGACACAGAAAGAAAATACGTTAGTATGCATGAGGCCTAAAGCTGTAGCCTGCCCTCACTGCATTCATTGGGAGCAGTCTGGCACCAGGAGAGGTGGTGTTAGTACTTGCATTCCCTGGATTTAATGGAGGCCATTATGGCACATAAAATGGTAAAAGGCAGCGTGGTCCCAGCATGCATGTGGAACCTGCATTCCCTGAATTTTATGGTGGCCAGCATGGCACATAACAGGTAGTATTTAGTGTTAGGTTCCTGTCTAATAGAGATTCGACTTGACGCCGGCAGATGGGGCCAAATAATTTTGTACAAAATGTACCGTATTTTCCGGTGTATAAGACGACTGGGCATATAAGACGACCTTTCCTGTTAAAATATGGGGTTTGGGCTATACTCGCCGTATAAGACTACCCCCCTTCCAACGCACACCCAATAAAAATTGGGTGGGTCAGCTCTCCCTGCCTGCCCAGCCCTCCCTGTCGGGGGCTGCTTCAAGAGCTGCTGGCCGGGATGCAGTGCACGGTGGCTCAGCTAGAGGGAGCCTGTCCCTAAAGCTTGAGAAGGACAGCTTATGCAGAAGTAAAGAGGACCTTTCACTAGTCCAATGATTGTTAGATAATGATATGTATGTGTAGAGCGGCGCCCAGGGATCTCCCTGCACTTACTATTATCCCTGGGCGAGGCTCCGTTTGCGCGCTGTGGCCCTGATTACCTGCGTCTGCGTATGCTGATTACAGCTAATCTCGCACCTGGGAAGAGACATCCTCTTCTGCCCTGGGCATCTCCTTCTCCCATGCTGTAGTCGCTACCGGGCCCAGGAGCCTGAGGGGGCCCAAAGACCCTTGTGCTACATAAGAAGACACACAAAGCACTGAGGGAAGGGGGCCCAAGCTGAACTCTTGCACCAGGGCCCATGAGCCGTTAGCTACGCTCCTGATCGGAGCGCTCAGCTCACAGCCTGGGACAAAAAAAATCCCTGGGCGCCGCTCTACACATACCGGTACATATCATTATCTAACAATCGTTGGACCAGTGAAAGGTCCTCTTAAGTTTCAGCACACCGTATACCGGCTTATAAGACAACACCCGGCGTACAAGACGACCCCCAACTTTTGAGAAGATTTTCATGTGTTAAAAAGTACACTGATATGCCAGAATATACAGTATTTGCCAAGAATCTCAAATTTACAAAATAAACCTAGCATTAGCACCAGAATATTTTCTACAACTATTGCATTATTGTACATAATTTGTGTTTACAGAGTGCTGTTGCATTGTGTTTTTTTTTTCTTCATGTTTCTATCCATGGCGGCGTGCACCTGCACAATGGGATGTGCTGACTGACCCCTTTTTTGTTGCAGTTGTACTGAGCTGGAGGTGTGGCTGTCTCCAGTTAGTCTAGCCTCTCTGCTCAATAGGCTGATTTTATTTAGGGTAAATATAAAGCTGTAGCCTGCAATCCCTGCATTCATTGGAAGCTGTCTGGCACCAGGAGAGGTATAGAGTGGGCTTAGCATGCATGTTGGTACCTGCATTCCCTGGATTTAATGGAGGTCATTATTGCACAAAAAATAGTAAAAAACAGAGTGGACCCAGCATGCATGTGGAACCTGGATTTCCTGAATTTTATGGTAGCCAGTATGGCACATAACAGGTAGTATTTAGTGTTAGGCTCCTGTCTAATAGAGATTCGCCTTGATGCCGAAGCCCAAATAATTTTTTACAAAATGTATTTGCCAAGAAACTAAAATTTACAAAATACGCTTGGGCTACTTTCACACTAGCGTTTTTTGCGGCATGGATATGCAAAAACGCTTCCGTTACAATAATGCAACCGCATTTATCCATCATGAACGGATCCGGTTGTATTATGTCTTCTTATAGCTATAACAGATCAGTCTTGAGCACCATTGAAAATTAATGGCGGACGCTTCCTTTTCCATTCAGAATGCATTAGGGCAAAACTGATCCATTTTGGACCACTTTTGAGAGCCCTGAATAGATCTCACAAACGGAAAGCCAAAATGCTAGTGTGAAGTAAGTATTAGCACCAGAATATTTTCTATAACTATAGCATTATTGTACGGAATTTGTGTTTGCAGAGTGTTGTTTCATTGTGGTTTTTTTCTTCATAAACTAGATAAAACTATTAGAAAGAGCAACATTAAAACTGGGAATCCAGCAAACGCTTCATATTCCATTGCAAGATGGAAATCCAGAACAGTACATTTCCATCAATCCACTAATATTAGCCTGGGTGCTGCGCTGACACATATTAGCCCGATGATAATCTCGGACCACTCACCAGTGATAGCGGAATTAGAGGACAGGCAAGCAAGGGGCACAAATATATGGCGCTTTCCCTCCTCACTCTTGAGAGATGAATTATTTCTGGAGCTCTTGTGGGGATGGTGGATCAAGTATGACTACCACAATGCTGGCCATGAGGACAATCCCTCACTCTGTTGGGAGGCAGGGAAAGCAGTATTGCGAGGGAATAATAGCCCACACCAAACGTCTCAAGCCTAAAACCCATGCACAATTAAACACTCTCAGCGAGAAACTTAGGATAGCCTACACACAACACTAACAGAGCCCCAACCAAGCCACGCCAGAAACTTGGTGCTCACCTATCCTGAGCTGCCAACCTGTCGTTCTTAAAAATGCTTCCTAAACCTGGAAGGGATCGGAGCTTCCGGAATCCTACTGGCCCATCTCCCTGATCAACCAGGACTTGAAATTGGTAGCAAAAATGTTGGCGAATCGCCTTGCAAATATATTGCCACAGCTCATTAGCGCCAGTCAAGTGGGATTTGTCAGGGGCAGAGCAGTAGTTACTAATATCAGTAAGACTCTAACTCAGTTGCGTGCCCAGGGGAGGGCGGGGGGCGGATCGCCCCGGGTGCCGGCTGTCAGGGGGGTGCCAGGGAGAGGGACTGACAGGGGGGAACGGGGAAGCGCTCAGCGCTCCCTCCTGTCATTCCCTTGTAGCGTGACCGAGCTCTGTCAGGTCCGGGTACAGAGAGCATCTGTCTCCTGTACCCGGCCGGACTGACAGGAAGTGCGCACACAGCTTGCACTTCCAGTGAGTCAGCCCGGGTACCGGAGACAAAAGCTCCTGTACCCGCCGCAATGCTCGGCCACGCTACAGCAAAGGTAGGGAGGGAGGGGGATCAGAAAGAACATGACAAGAGGGGGTCAGAAAGAACATGACAAGAGGGGGGTCAGAAAGAACATGACAAGATTGGGGGAGGGGTGATCAAAATGGGGGATCAGAAAAAGCATGACAAGATGGGGGAGTATGACAAATTACTATGTGGGGGCACTACTGTGTTGTTGGGGGTGTGGGGACACTACTGTGTGGGGGCAATGTGGCGGACACTACTGTGGGGACAGTATGGGGGACACTACTGTGTGGGGGACAGTGTGGGGCACTACTGTGAGGGGGCAGTGTGGCGGACACTACTGTGTGGGGGCAGTGTGGGGACACTACTGTGTGGGGGCAGTGTGGGGGACACTACTGTGTGGGGGGCAGTGTGGGGACACTACTGCGTGGGGGCAGTGTGGGGGACACTACTGTGTGTGGGGGACAGTGTGGCGGACACTACTGTGTGGGGGCAGTGTGGGGGACACTACTGTGTGGGGGCAGTGTGGGGGACACTACTGTGTGTGGGGGCAGTGTGGGGACACTACTGTGTGGGGGCAGTGTGGGGACACTACTGTGTGGGGGCAGTGTGGGGACACTACTGTGTGGGGGACACTACTGTGTGTGGGGGCAGTGTGGCGGACACTACTGTGTGGGGGCAGTCAGGGGACACTACTGTGTGGGGGCAGTGTGGGGACACTACTGTGTGGGGGCAGTGTGGGGACACTACTGTGTGGGGGGCAGTGTGGGGGACACTACTGTGTGGGGGCAGTGTGGGGACACTACTGTGTGGGGGGCAGTGTGGGGGACACTACTGTGTGTGGGGGGCAGTGTGGCGGACACTACTGTGTGGGGGCAGTGTGGGGGACACTACTGTGTGGGGGCACTACTGTGTGTGGGGGGCACTACTGTGTGGGGGGCAGTGTGGCCGACACTACTGTGTGGGGGGCAGTGTGGGGGACACTATTGTGTGAGGAACAGTGTGGCGGACACTGCTGTGTGGGGGCACTACTGTGTTGAGGACACTAGTGTGTGGGGAAATTACTATATGGGGGCAGCGTGAGAGGCGTTGCTATTGGGGAGGCATTGTAGGGGCAATTTTATTATTTCTGGGGATAATAATAGGGTATTATTATTACTGGGGGCACTCTAGGAGACATTATAACCTCTGTAGACACTATAGGGACATTTGGGGTCATTTATCAACCTGGTGTACAGTAGAACTGGCTTAGTTGCCCCAGCAGCCAATCAGATTCCACCTTTCATATTTGACAGCTCTTTAGGAAATCCAGTTCTACTTTACACCAATTTGATAAATGAACCCAATTATGTCTATTAGGAGGTTGATCGAAAAACTGAGAAATCTAACGTGTCTGTGTTACTAACTCTGCAGAGACGAAATGCGACTGAAATAATGTGTCTTGGCGGTCTGGGTCTAACGAAGGAGAAGAGGAAAGAGAAGATCTACATGACAGGAGATGTCCCTGATGTAAGAGGTATGTGCCCAAGTAATGGGGGGGGGGGAGGGGGGGTGCCAGAGAAAGGACCCGCCCTGGGTGCCAAAAACCCTGGGCACGCCACTGCTCTAACTTTCCTGGACTGGGCCAGAGGACAGCCATCGTCGGCTCCGAAAGGTGCTCTTGTAGCACTGGACGCTGAAAAGGCCTTTGACACAGTCCGCTGACGATGGCTGGGCATGGTACTCAATAGAATAGGGCTAATGGGACCTTTCCGAAACTTCCTGACAGGGCTCTATTTGACCTCAACTGCTCAGATATATACCCCAGGTTTCAAGTCAGCACCCTTCGGGTTACATAAAGGGATGCGCCAGGGCTGCCCGCTATCACCCCTGCTATTTAATCTAGCCCTATAACTACTGGAACGGCATATAGACACAGGTTATCTATTTCCAGGCATACAGGTGGGAAAACAAGAGGTCAGGTCGGCTTTCTTTGCTGATGATGTCCTACTATTTATGAAGGACCTGACACAACATCTGAATAAAACATTGGCACATATCAATGAGTTTGGAAGGGTCTCGGGTTCAAATTAAATGTCTCCAAATGTGAACTACTGGCGCTACACCCTTTGAATGCATCTGAAGCCCAAAATGTAAAAGACTTTGGATTAACAATAGCAGGAACCTTTATCAACTACCTAGGGGTCAAAATAGGGAGAACCCCAGACTCCATATATGTACCCTAACCTACCCCCCTCTAATTCGGAAAATCACAAAAGAACTTAAAAGATGGGAAGCTCTGCCCATGAATCTGAATAGCAGGATTCATTTACTCAAAATGATGAGCTTTTTAAAACTACTATACCCCCTTTAAACCATATCCCTGCTTTTCAAACACTGCGATATCAAGATCTTGACATTGGCATTCATAAGATACATATGGATGGGGAAAAGGCCACGAATATCACTCCTCCGGTTACAACGACCAATAGGAAAGGGGGGACTGAATTTTCCAGATATCAGAGACAATAACCTGGCCTGCTAAGGACGACATGTTGCAGATTGGCTCCATAACTCCGGCATTATTCAAACACCAGCTTGGAAGCGGAGTTGGCTTTTCCATATAGTCTTGCCACATTGTTGCACTCCCCAAATGCCTGACTCAGGGGTAAAGCAATCGGTAGTACTCAGGGACACCATAGCTTCATGGTAAGCCTTGAGAAAATGGTTCGGGGTATCCTATCAAATGTCTAAATACTTACCTCTTTGGGATCATGTGGACTTTCCTGCAGATCGCGCAAACAATTTTTTCCAACAGTGTAAAAGACAAGGCATAAAGACTCTCAAAAGCATTCTTCATCATATAGAATACAGACTGTTGTCCCTTTCAGAAATCAGTCAAAAATACACCTTAACAGGCTCACAAACCTTTTAATACTTACAATTGACAACCTTTTGCCAAAGGCGACTCAGGGACTACTCGAAAGAAATCACTGACAACCAGTTCGATACGTGGATAGGAGGGTCAGAGGTGAGAAACAATATATCAGGTCTGTACAGATCCCTTATGGCAAAGGGTCCTAAATAGAGATGAGCGAACACCTGGAAGTTCGGGTTCGGGAAGTTCGGCCGAACTTTCCGAAAATGTTCGGGTTTGGGATCCGAACTCGACCCGAACTTTATCCCGAACCCGAACCCCATTGAAGTCAATGGGGACCCGAACTTTTAGGCACTAAAAAGACTGTAAAATAGTCCAGGAAAGGGCTAGAGGGCTGCAAAAGGCAGCAAAATGTAGGTAAATCCCCTGCAAACAAATGTGGATAGGGAAATGAATTAAAATAAAATAAATAAAAATTAACCAATATCAATTGGAGAGAGGTCCCACAGCAAGGAATCATGCGTCATATCACCCACTACTGGAGAAGGCCACTTTCAGTTATTTCGGCCCCAGCACCCCTGCAAACAAATGTGGATAGGGAAATGAATTAAAATAAAATAAATAAAAATTAACCAATATTAATTGGAGAGAGGTCCCACAGCAAGGAATCATGCGTCATATCACCCACTACTGGAGAAGGCCACTTTCAGTTATTTCGGCCCCAGCACCCAGACCGAGGATACAGGTCCCACTGCAAGGAATCATGCGTCATATCACCCACCACTGTAGAAGGCCACTTTCAGTTATTTCGGCCCAGCACCCAGACCGAGGATACAGGTCCCACTGCAAAGAATCATGTGTCATATCACCCACCACTGGAGAAGACCACTTTCAGTTATTTCGGCCCAGCACCCAGACCGAGGATACAGGTCCCACTGCAAGGAATCGTGCGTCATATCACCCACCACTGGAGAAGGCCACTTTCAGTTATTTCGGCCCAGCACCCAGACCCAGGAGAGAGGTCCCACAGCAAGGAATCATGCGTCATATCACCCACCACTTGAGAAGGCCACTTTCAGTTATTTCGGCCCCAGCACCCAGACAGAGGAGAGGTTCATTCAACTTTGGGTTGCACAGCAAGATCATGGTAAAGTTAAAAAAAATGAGGATTCAATAAATAAGTGCCCCGGAGTACAAGAATACATGTTTGAGGGGAAGGCAGTAATAAATGTCTATTCTGCACAAGGGAGGCACAGGTCCTGTGGATCCATGCCTGGTTCATTTTTATGAACGTCAGCTTGTCCACGTTGGCTGTGGACAGGCGGCTGCTTTTGTCAGTAATGACGCCCCCTGCCGTGCTGAATACACGTTCATACAAAACGCTGGCCGCCGGGCAGGCCAGCACCTCCAAGGCATAAAATGCTAACTCTGGCCACGTGGACAATTTGGAGACCCAGAAGTTGAATAGGGCCAAACCATCAGTCAGTACGTGGAGGGGTGTGCAGACCTACTGTTCAACCATGTTAGTGAAATGCTGCCTCCTGCTAACACGTTCCGTATCAGGTGGTGGTGCAGTTAGCTGTGGCGTGGAGACAAAATTTTTCCACATTTCTGCCATGCTAACCCTGCCCTCAGAGGAGCTGGCCGTGACACAGCTGCATTGGCGACTTCTTGCTCCTCCTCTGCCTTCGCCTTGGGCTTCCACCTGTTCCCCTGTGACATTTGGGAATGCTCTCAGGAGCGCCTCTACCAGCGTGCGCTTGTACTCGCGCATCTTCCTATCACGCTCCAGTGCAGGAAGTAAGGTGGACACATTGTCTTTGTACCGGGGATCCAGCAGGGCGGCAACCCAGTAGTCCGCACACGTTAAAATGTGGGCAACTCTGCTGTCATTGCACAGGCACTGAAGCATGTAGTCACTCATGTGTGCCAGGCTCCCCAGAGGTAAGGACAAGCTGTTCTCTGTGGGAGGCGTATCGTCATCGTCCTCCATATCCCCCCAGCCACGCACCAGTGATGGGCCTGAGCTGTGTCGGGTGCCACCTCGCTGTGAACCTACTTCATCCTCATCCTCCTCCACCTCCTCCTCATCCTCCTTGTCCTCCAGTAGTGGGCCCTGGCTGGCCACATTTGTACCTAGCCTCTGCTGTTGCAAAAAACCTCCCTCTGAGCCACTTCTAACAGACTGGCCTGAAAGTGGTAAAAATGACCCCTCATCCTCCTCTTTCTCCTCCTCCTGGGCCACCTCCTCTTCCATCATCGCCCTAAGCGTTTTCTCAAGGAGACATAGAAGTGGTATTGTAATGCGGATAACGGTGTCATCGCCACTGGCCATGTTGGTGGAGTACTCGAAACAGCGCAACAGGGCACACAGGTCTCGCATGGAGGCCCAATCATTGGTCAGTGCGACTGACACGTGCGTGCTGCAGCTGAAACTCCACTATGGCTTGCTGCTGCTCGCACAGTCTCTCCAGCATGTGCAAGGTGGAGTTCCACCTGGTGGGCACGTCGCATATGAGGTGGTGAGCGGGAAGGCCGAAGTTCCGCTGTAGCGCAGACAGGCGAGCAGCGGCAGGATGTGAACGCCGGAAGCGCGCATAGATGGCCCGCACTTTATGCAGCAGCTCTGACATGTCGGGGTAGTTGTGAATGAACTTCTGCACCACCAAATTCAGCACATGCGCCAGGCAAGGGATGTGCGTCAAACCGGCTAGTCCCAGAGCTGCGATGAGATTTCACCCATTATCACACACCACCAGGCCGGGCTTGTGACCCTACCAGCAGAAACCACTCGTCGGTCTGTTGTTCAATACCCCGCCACAACTCCTGCGCGGTGTGGGGCCTGTCCCCCAAACATATGAGTTTCAGAATGGCCTGCTGACGTTTACCCCGGGCTGTGCTGAAGTTGGTGGTGAAGGTGTATGGCTGACTGGATGAGCTGGTGGAAGCAGAGGAGGAACAAGCCGAGTAGGAGGAGGAGGCTACAGGAGGCAAAGAATGATGCCCTGCGATCCTTGGCGGCGGAAGGACGTGCGCCAAGGAACTCTCCACCTGGGGCCCAGCCGCCACTACATTTACCCAGTGTGCAGTTAGGGAGATATAGCGTCTCTGGCCGTGCTTACTGGTCCACGTATCTGTGGTTAGGTGGACCTTGCCACAGATGGCGTTGCGTAGTACACACTTGATTTTATCGGATACTCGGTTGTGCAGGGAAGGCACGGCTGTCTTGGAGAAGTAGTGGCGGCTGGGAACAACATACTGTGGGACAGCCATGGACATCAGCTGTTTGAAGCTGTCTGTGTCCACCAGCCTGAATGACAGCATTTCAAAGGCCAGTAGTTTAGAAATGCTGGCATTCAGGCCCAGGGCTCGAGGGTGGCTAGGTGGGAATTTACGCTTTCTCTCCAAGGTTTGTGAGATGGAGAGCTGAACGCTGCCGTGTGACATGGTGGAGATGCTTGGTGACGCAGGTGGTGTTGTCGGTGGCACATCCTCTGTTTGGTAGGCGGCAGGTGCCAACATTCCTCCCGAGACGGAGGAAGAGGCCGAGGCAGCAGCAGAAGAGGGAGCAGGGGGAGCCAGAGTGAGTTCCTTGCTTTTACGGTGTTTACTCCACTGCAGTTCATGCTTTGCATGTAGTTGCCTGGTTATGCAGGTTGTGCTAAGGTTCAGAACGTTAATGCCTCGCTTCAGGCTCTGATGGCACAGCGTGCAAACCACTCGGGTCTTGTCGTCAGCACATTGTTTAAAGAAGTGCCATGCCAGGGAACTCCTTGAAGCTGCCTTTGGGGTGCTCGGTCCCTGGTGGCGGTGGCTAGTAGCAGGCGAACTCTCTTGGAGGGGGCGCTTCTGCTTTTTCCCCTGCTCTCTTTTTTGCTACGCTGTTGGCTCGGTCTCACCACTGCCTCTTCCTCTGAACTATGAAAGTCAGTGGCATGACCTTCATTCCATGTGGGGTCTAGGACCTCATCGTCCCCTGCATCGTCTTCCACACAGTCTTCCTCCCTGACCTCCTGTTCGGTCTGCACACTGCAGAAAGACGCAGCAGTTGGCACCTGTGTTTCGTCATCATCAGAGACGTGCGGACTCTGATGAGGTGGTATTCCCATGTCGCATCATCAGGAAACATCAGTGGTTGTGCATCAGTGCATTCTATGTCTTCCACCACTGGGGAAGGGCTAGGTGGATTCCCTTGGGAAACCCTGCCAGCAGAGTCTTCAAACAGCATAAGAGACTGCTGCATAACTTGAGGCTCAGACAGTTTCCCTGATATGCATGGGGGTGATGTGACAGACTGATGGGCTTGGTTTTCAGGTGCCACTTGTGCGCTTTCCGCAGAAGACTGGGTGGGAGATAATGTTGTGAACATACTGGATCCACTGTCGGCCACCCAATTGACTAGCGCCTGTCCCTGCTCAGGCCTTACCATCCTTAGAACGGCATTGGGCCCCACCAAATTGCGCTGTAAATTCTGGCGGGTACTGGAACCTGAGGTAGTTGGTTCACTAGGACGTGTGGCTGTGGCAGAATGGCAACGTCCTCTCCCAGCACAAGAGGGTAAGCTAACACCACCACGACCGCGTCCACGTCCCTTACTAGATGTTTTCCTCATTGTTACCGTTCACCAAGCACCACAATAAGAAAAAAAATATTTGGCCCAATGTATTGATTTCAAATTCAGGCCTTTTTTTACAGGCACCTAACACTATCTGCCTATTTATTTATGTAGCGTATTACACTAATCCAGGCACAGGAGTAACCACTGATTTAGGGGAATATCTCTTTTACGGTTAGTATTTAGGCCCTGGATGAAAGGTATCCTTTTATGGACAGATTTACAATTGGCCTGCAACAGCTCGAACACCAGATTCAGGGTATTGCTATTTTGGCAATTGAATTTCACCCCAGAACAAAATATATGTTTTGGCGGACACTATTATACTTTGCCATCCACAGCTGTGACACCAGATTTATGGTATTGCTATTTTGGCAATTGAATTTCACCCCAGAACAAAATATATGTTTTTACGGACACTATGAAACGGCCAGCCACAGCTGAAACCACTGATTTATGGTATTGCTATTTTGGCAATTGAATTTCACCCCAGAACAAAATATATAATTTGCAGGACACTATGAAACTTGGCCAGCCAGAGCTGACACCACTGATTTATGGTATTGCTGTTTTGGCAATTGAATTTCACCCCAGAACAAAATATATAATTTGCACGACACTATGAAACTTGGCCAGCCACAGCTGAAACCACTGATTTATGGTATTGCTATTTTGGCAATTGAAATTCACCCCACAACAAAATATATATTTTTGCGGACACTATGAAACTTGGCCAGCCACAGCTGAAACCACTGATTTATGGTATTGTTTTTTGCGCAATTGAATTTCACCCCAGAACAAAATATATGTTTTTACGGACACTATGAAACTTTGCCAGCCACAGCTGAAACCACTGATTTATGGTATTGCTATTTTGGCAATTGAATTTCACCCCAGAACAAAATATATAATTTGCAGGACACTATGAAACTTGGCCAGCCAGAGCCGAAACCACTGATTTATGGTATTGCTGTTTTGGCAATTGAATTTCACCCCAGAACAAAATATATAATTTGCAGGACACTATGAAACTTGGCCAGCCACAGCTGAAACCACTGATTTATGGTATTGCTATTTTGGCAATTGAATTTCACCCCACAACAAAATATATATTTTTGCGGACACTATGAAACTTGGCCAGCCACAGCTGAAACTACTGATTTATGGTATTGCTTTTTGCGCAATTGAGTTTCACCCCAGAACAAAATATATGTTTTTACGGACACTTTGAAACTTTGCCAGCCACAGTTGAAACCACTGATTTATGGTATTGCTATTTTGGCAATTGAATTTCACCCCAGAACAAAATATATGTTTTGGCAGACACTATAATACTTTTCCATCCACAGCTGTGACACCAGATTTATGGTATTGCTATTTTGGCAATTGAATTTCACCCCAGAACAAAATATATGTTTTTGCGGACACTATGAAACTTGGCCAGCCACAGCTGAAACCACTGATTTATGGTATTGCTATTTTGGCAATTGAATTTCACCCCAGAACAAAATGTATGTTTTGGCGGACAGTATTATACTTTGCCAGCCACAGCTGAAACCACTGATTTATGGTATTGCTATTTTGGCAATTGACTTTAACCCCAGAACAAAATATACCTTTTTACAGACAGATTAACACTTGGCCTGCAACAGCTGGGACACCAGATTCAGGGTATTGCTATTTTGGCAATTTAATTTCACCCCAGAACAAAATATTTGTTTTGGCGGACACTATTATACTTTGCCAGCCACAGCTGAAACGACTGATTTATGGTATTGCTATTTTGGCAATTGAATTTCACCCCAGAACAAAATATACCCTGTTACGGACAGATTTAAACTAGGCCTGCAACAGCTGGAACACCAGATTCAGGGAATTGCTATTTTGGCAATTGAATTTCACCCCAGAACAAAATATATGTTTTTACGGACACTATGAAACTTTGCCAGCCACAGCTAAAACCACTGATTTATGGTATTGCTATTTTGGGAATTGAATTTCACCCCAGAACAAAATATATGTTTTGGCAGACACTATTATACTTTGCCATCCACAGCTGTGACACCAGATTTATGGTATTGCTATTTTGGCAATTGAATTTCACCCCAGAACAAAATATATGTTTTTGCAGACACTATGAAACTTGGCCAGCCACAGCTGAAACCACTGATTTATGGTATTGCTATTTTGGCAATTGAAATTCACCCCACAACAAAATATATATTTTGTGGACACTATGAAACTTGGCCAGCCACAGCTGAAACCACTGATTTATGGTATTGTTTTTTGCGCAATTGAATTTCACCCCAGAACAAAATATATGTTTTTACGGACACTATGAAACTTTGCCAGCCACAGCTGAAACCACTGATTTATGGTATTGCTATTTTGGCAATTGAATTTCACCCCAGAACAAAATATATAATTTGCAGGACACTATGAAACTTGGCCAGCCAGAGCTGAAACCACTGATTTATGGTATTGCTATTTTGGCAATTGAATTTCACCCCAGAACAAAATATATAATTTGCAGGACACTATGAAACTTTGCCAGCCACAGCTGAAACCACTGATTTATGGTATTGCTATTTTGGCAATTGACTTTCACCCCAGAACAAAATATACCCTTTTACAGACAGATTAACACTTGGCCTGCAACAGCTGGGACACCAGATTCAGGGTATTGCTATTTTGGCCATTTAATTTCACCCCAGAACAAAATATTTGTTTTGGCGGACACTATTATACTTTGCCAGCCACAGCTGAAACCACTGATTTATGGTATTGCTATTTTGGCAATTGAATTTCACCCCAGAACAAAATATACCCTGTTACGGACAGATTTAAACTAGGCCTGCAACAGCTGGAACACCAGATTCAGGGAATTGCTATTTTGGCAATTGAATTTCACCCCAGAACAAAATATATGTTTTTACGGACACTATGAAACTTTGCCAGCCACAGCTAAAACCACTGATTTATGGTATTGCTATTTTGGGAATTGAATTTCACCCCAGAACAAAATATATGTTTTGGCAGACACTATTATACTTTGCCATCCACAGCTATGACACCAGATTTATGGTATTGCTATTTTGGCAATTGAATTTCACCCCACAACAAAATATATGTTTTTGCAGACACTATGAAACTTGGCCAGCCACAGCTGAAACCACTGATTTATGGTATTGCTATTTTGGCAATTGAAATTCACCCCACAACAAAATATATATTTTTGCGGACACTATGAAACTTGGCCAGCCACAGCTGAAACCACTGATTTATGGTATTGTTTTTTGCGCAATTGAATTTCACCCCAGAACAAAATATATGTTTTTACGGACACTATGAAACTTTGCCAGCCACAGCTGAAACCACTGATTTATGGTATTGCTATTTTGGCAATTGAATTTCACCCCAGAACAAAATATATAATTTGCAGGACACTATGAAACTTTGCCAGCCACAGCTGAAACCACTGATTTATGGTATTGCTATTTTGGCAATTGACTTTCACCCCAGAACAAAATATACCCTTTTACAGACAGATTAACACTTGGCCTGCAACAGCTGGGACACCAGATTCAGGGTATTGCTATTTTGGCAATTTAATTTCACCCCAGAACAAAATATTTGTTTTGGCGGACACTATTATACTTTGCCAGCCACAGCTGAAACCACTGATTTATGGTATTGCTATTTTGGCAATTGAATTTCACCCCAGAACAAAATATACCCTGTTACGGACAGATTTAAACTAGGCCTGCAACAGCTGGAACACCAGATTCAGGGAATTGCTATTTTGGCAATTGAATTTCACCCCAGAACAAAATATATGTTTTTACGGACACTATGAAACTTTGCCAGCCACAGCTAAAACCACTGATTTATGGTATTGCTATTTTGGGAATTGAATTTCACCCCAGAACAAAATATATGTTTTGGCAGACACTATTATACTTTGCCATCCACAGCTGTGACACCAGATTTATGGTATTGCTATTTTGGCAATTGAATTTCACCCCAGAACAAAATATATGTTTTTGCAGACACTATGAAACTTGGCCAGCCACAGCTGAAACCACTGATTTATGGTATTGCTATTTTGGCAATTGAAATTCACCCCACAACAAAATATATATTTTTGCGGACACTATGAAACTTGGCCAGCCACAGCTGAAACCACTGATTTATGGTATTGCTTTTTGCGCAATTGAATTTCACCCCAGAACAAAATATATGTTTTTACGGACACTATGAAACTTTGCCAGCCACAGCTGAAACCACTGATTTATGGTATTGCTATTTTGGCAATTGAATTTCACCCCAGAACAAAATATATAATTTGCAGGACACTATGAAACTTGGCCAGCCAGAGCTGAAACCACTGATTTATGGTATTGCTGTTTTGGCAATTGAATTTCACCCCAGAACAAAATATATAATTTGCAGGACACTATGAAACTTGGCCAGCCACAGCTGAAACCACTGATTTATGGTATTGCTATTTTGGCAATTGAATTTCACCCCACAACAAAATATATATTTTTGCGGACACTATGAAACTTGGCCAGCCACAGCTGAAACTACTGATTTATGGTATTGCTTTTTGCGCAATTGAGTTTCACCCCAGAACAAAATATATGTTTTGGCAGACACTATTATACTTTTCCATCCACAGCTGTGACACCAGATTTATGGTATTGCTATTTTGGCAATTGAATTTCACCCCAGAACAAAATATATGTTTTTGCGGACACTATGAAACTTGGCCAGCCACAGCTGAAACCACTGATTTATGGTATTGCTATTTTGGCAATTGAATTTAACCCCAGAACAAAATGTATGTTTTGGCGGACACTATTATACTTTGCCAGCCACAGCTGAAACCACTGATTTATGGTATTGCTATTTTGGCAATTGACTTTCACCCCAGAACAAAATATACCCTTTTACAGACAGATTAACACTTGGCCTGCAACAGCTGGGACACCAGATTCAGGGTATTGCTACTTTGGCAATTTAATTTCACCCCAGAACAAAATATTTGTTTTGGCGGACACTATTATACTTTGCCAGCCAAAGCTGAAACCACTGATTTATGGTATTGCTATTTTGGCAATTGAATTTCACCCCAGAACAAAATATACCCTGTTACGGACAGATTTAAACTAGGCCTGCAACAGCTGGAACACCAGATTCAGGGAATTGCTATTTTGGCAATTGAATTTCACCCCAGAACAAAATATATGTTTTTACGGACACTATGAAACTTTGCCAGCCACAGCTAAAACCACTGATTTATGGTATTGCTATTTTGGGAATTGAATTTCACCCCAGAACAAAATATATGTTTTGGCGGACACTATTATACTTTGCCAGCCACAGCTGAAACCACTGATTTATGGTATTGCTATTTTGGCAATTGACTTTCACCCCAGAACAAAATATACCCTTTTACAGACAGATTAACACTTGGCCTGCAACAGCTGGGACACCAGATTCAGGGTATTGCTATTTTGGCAATTTAATTTCACCCCAGAACAAAATATATAATTTGCAGGACACTATGAAACTTGGCCAGCCACAGCTGAAACCACTGATTTATGGTATTGCTATTTTGGCAATTGAATTTCACCACAGAAAATAATCTATTCTTTGCCAGACAGCATACAGTATTATACTTGGCTAGCCAAAGCTGGAACACCAGATTTAGGGGATTGGTATTTGGGCAATTGTATTTAACCCCTTAATAAAATATAGAAATTGCTATCCTGAGTTTCTAGGGGTGACAATTAGCACAGCCAAGCCCCTGATGTAGGATATAGCAAAAAAAAAAACTAGTATTGATAGATTGATGGACTTGGTGGCAGCTTGTTCTGGTGCACCACAAGTCACAAAATGGCCGCTGATCACCCCAGAAAATAAGTGACATAAAAACGCTCTGTGCAGCCTAAAAACCAGTGAGCAAGTAACTAGCAGAAGTTCAATCATTCACAGCTGTAGATCGATCCGTTCATTAGGTGCTGTTGCTGACTTTTCCCTGCCTAATCTACGTGACTCCAGCTTAAATAGAGGCTAGGTCACATGCTACACTTGGCCAATCACAGCCATGCCATTAGTAGGCATGGCTGTGATGGGCTCTTATTGCAAGATGTAAAACGCTAGCTGATTGGCTACTGTGTAGCCCTTCAGAAAGCTGGAAGTAATCGCCGAACAACAAACTCGAACCCGAACTTTTTTGAAAATGTTCGGGTTCGGGTCCGTGTCCCGGACACCCCAAAATTCGGTACGAACCCGAACTATGCTCGAACTGTTCGCTCAACACTAGTCCTAAACTCTCACAACCATCTGGAAGGCGGCTTGTGAGGTACTATCTAGGGTCCATAGTCTAAATATAATCCCCTCGCCTCAGTTCTGCCTTTTGGGCTGGGTAAAGGGAACCCGCATGTCGAGTCACAAATGTAAACTTAACCAGAAGATGTTGGCAGCAGCGAGATTACTGGGGCAACGATCCTGACAACTGAGTTTCAATTATGCTCTTCATAGGTCAGGGTCAAAATGAGAATGAGTTATAGATATAGTATGTATTTGTATGCAAAATCGCATAGATGAATAAAATCCCAGGCTAATACTAAGCAATATTATAGCTCTGTGGTAATGCACTTGACTTGAATCCAGTGGGCCTGAGTTCAAGACCCCTTTCAGCCTTCAAAAAAATGTAACCTTTTATTAAAGGATAACTGTCACATTTAGACCCTAATTTCAGTTTTCATATATGTAGTTACTAATATGATAATATACCTGAATCAATAACTATTAGACTTACTTACCCCTTATTTAATAAGATTCAGCCCTTAGCAACCAGTCTGCATAAAACTGCAATTTCACTATTCTGTTAAGATGGCCGCCCTCAGCCTGAGGCTAATCCATAGGACGCCTGCAGTGAAGTTAGTGAAGACCATCTCTGTATAGGGGGGTCTTGCAGTGAAGTTCCCAGGTCTGGCTGAAGCCTGTAGTCCTTCTACAAGCTCTTCTCTTATCAGATAAGGCTGTCATTTATACACTGAGCAGCCACATTGACCAGCACTGCTAAGGGAGTGTCTGCCAAGCACAGGCATGTGGAGAAGTTCACACACACAGCCCAGCACTGTTATTTCCTGTCAGGAAGAACCTGGCTTTTTATACATTCCCTTACAATGTTGACTCACTATCAGTTCCCAGTGCACGCAGCGCTCTGTCCTCTATCTGGTAGACGGAAGGAGCATAGCAACCTGATTTTATCTCAGGTAACAATAGCCAATACTGGGGACTTTTAGGTGGCTTTTAGGGGTTATTTATTTAAGAATCAGAAATTAAAACAGGGCCAACAACAAGGTAATATTAATCACCAGAATCCAATAGTAAAAAAAAATAAAATTTAACAGTTATACTTTAAGCACTAGATATGAGGTAAATTCAAGTCATGTGTGACGCTGATATCTGACTACTGACCTAAGTCAGACGTCAGCCTCACTATTAGGACTCATGCACACGAACGTATTTTCTTTCCGGGTCCGTTCTGGTTTTTTTGCGGACCATATGCGGAACCACTCATTTGAATGGGTCCGCAAAAAAATGGAATGTACTCCATGTGCATTCCGTTTCCGTACGTCCGTTTTTCCGTTCCGGAAAAAAATAGAGCATGTCCTATTTTTTTCTAGTTTGCGGACAAGGATAGGCATTATTACAATGGATCCGCAAAAATAACGGATCCGCAAAAATGACGGATGCCATACGGAACATAATCCGTTATTTTTGCGGACCGCAAAACACATACTGTTGTGTGCATGAGGCCTTAATTTTAGGCCTATTCCCCTCCCCCACCAGCAATGTGGCTGTCTAGCTACATACATTGCCCTGCTGTATATAGTAGACAGAAACAGAAATATACCCCAATAACTAAAGTAAAGTGCTACATTGACATACACAGCTCTGCTGTGTGAAAATGCTGCAGTAATGTGTATGCTGATGTAGCAGCTTACTATACTAGTATAAGTGGATAGGTTTCAATCTATGACATACAGCAGGGCAGTAGAACTACAGTATATGTACAAAGCCATATTGGTGGCTGGGAGAGGGGAATAGACAGATGTAGCAGGCGGAAACCTTTGCTTGTGGGGGAGGAGAAGACAGATGTAGCAGAGCTGTATATTCATGTATACAGCTAAAAAACCCATGGTTTATACTCCAGTGTAGTAGAGCTATATTACAAAAATATCTTCATCAGTGCTGGTCAGTGGGGGGTGGTCATGTTTTATGGGAGTCAAATGCACAAATCATGAATACTATTTGACTTGCTTGTGGGTTAATGTATAGTAGTGAATTATTGTTTAGCTGCACAGAATGGGTTTGTAAAAGATTAGACAGGTTCTGTGTGTAAAACTGTACTAGACTGCAGGACAGTGACCTTTTAGGCCCCATTCACACGTCCGCATATGTTTTGCGGATCCACGGATCCGCAAAACACGGCGATTGCGGACAAGAATAGGACATGTTCTTTTTTTTTTCGGGAATGCTATTGCAGACCCAGAAGTGCGGATCCGCAATTGCGGACCCGGGAGGGACATTGTCTGTCCCCATTGAAATTAATGGGTCCGCAATTCCGTTCCGCAAAATGCGGAACAGAATTGCGGGCAGGTGAATGGGGCCTTACTGTGTAAAAAAAAACTCTGAGAGTGAGGCTTCATGCACACGACAGTTATCTTTTGTGGTCCGCAAAACGGGGTTCCATTGTTCCGTGATCCGTGTCCGTTTTTGCTTCCGTTGTGTTTCTGTGTGTCTTCCGTTTTTTTTTTTACAGGACATGACCCAAAAGATATTACCAAAAGACAGGCTGAAAATTTTCCAAATGCCTGCCAAGGGATCCGCAAAAAAATATAGACGCGGAACGCGGATGACACACGGATGGCCATCCGCATTTTTTCACAGTCCCATTGACTTGAATGGGTCCGCGAACCGTTTTTCGCGGACAGGAATAGGACAGGTTATTATTTTTTGACGGACTGGAATCACGGACCACGGATGCGGAGGACAAACGGTGCATTTGCCGAGTTTTCCATGGGCCCATTGAAAACCAATGGGTCCACAGAAAATCACGAAAAACGGAGCAACGGACACGTAATCAAACAACAATCGTGTGCATGAGGCCTCAGGATTCAACAGCTGAAGCTGCTTCACAGAGACTGCAGGCTGCCAGAGTGATGAGTCATAGATTCCTCATGAATGAGCATGCAAGGACTGAGCTCTCTGTGTGATGTCATAAGGAGGCGTGGCCAGACTTCACTCAACTGCCTAACCCCGCCCAGCCT
Source organism: Bufotes viridis (assembly GCA_033119425.1). NCBI lineage: Eukaryota > Metazoa > Chordata > Amphibia > Anura > Bufonidae > Bufotes > Bufotes viridis. The sequence goes on along the minus strand of CM065594.1, from coordinate 132,085,484 downwards.
TAGTAGCTGGGAAGCAGGAAGTGAAATGCAGAGATGCTGCCAGTGAGGCTGAAATAGCAAGATGGGAATACCCCTTTAACATTTTATTAAGCCCTAGATATGAGGCAAATTCAAGTCATGTGTGACGCTACTGACCAGGCGTCAGTCTCGCTATTAATTAGAGGTTAATTCTACTTTTAGTATACTGTATGGCATAGACTTAGGCTAACACTAAGCAAGCTTATAGCTCAGTGGTAGTGCATTTTCTTTGAGTCCAGAGAGCCTGGGTTCAAGACCCCTTTCAGCTTTTAATTTTTTTTTACATTTTATTAAAGGGAATCTGTCACCTTGCATTACTACTTAGCTATAAGCTTGCTTAGTGTTAGCCTGGGATTTTATTAATTTATGCCATTCAGTACATAAAAAGTAGGATGAACCTAAAATTAATAGTGAGGCTGACGCCTGACTTAGGTCAGTAGTCAGATATCAGCGTCACACATGACTTGAATTTGCCTCATATCTAGGGCTTAATAAAATGTTACATTTTTTAAAGGCTGAAAGGGGTCTTGAACTCAGGCCCACAAGACAAGTGCATTACCACTGAGCTATAAGCTTCCTTAGGGATATTTCTGGAAAGAGGATAAGTGAGCACTCACACTATGGCGTCAAATAGAATTAATTGATTTATTTATAGTTATAAGCAAAGTTGATATAAATTTATAATGTTAAAATGGATTAAAATAATAGCAACGTGAGTAATAACAATAATAGCAGCATTAAATGATAGCAGCAATCTGGTCTCACAATGATGTCAACATAAGGAGGTCACTTTGTTGCTACTGGTATGACTATAACCAATGTATGTATATCAATAAGTTCATAGATAGCAAGTAAAATAAACCAAGTGATAAAAAAGTGATAAAAAATAAATTAAAAAGTGGTGAAAAAATAAAGATAAATAAAAAAAATTAAAAAATTAATAGAATGGATATAAAGTTTTTCTTGATAGTAAATGTCAACTATAATCCTGGTCGCAAATGATTAATAAAAAGAAGTTCAGTGAAATAAAATAGGTGTTAGTCCACTTGCGAATAGTTAGTGTCCAATACGTTGGTTATTCGTGTTAAGTTGTATAATCGCAGAGATAGCAGTTGCGTCTTAATATTCCAAATAGCTGTGTTTGGATTGCGATATAAATCTCCAATAAAATTAAATGATGTTAATCTTTTGGATTACAAACCAGTAAGATGTGGTACATCTTACCTCCTTCTGTATATTTTAGAATGGGCTGTTATCGAGTCGACTCGGGGGCGAGTGGTGCGGGCGGTGCGGGAAGGCACTGTGGCGTCTCGCTTCGCGTGTCTCTAGCTGGCAACACCCAAGTATCGTGTTGATTCAGGTGAGACTTTTGCTTTCTCTTTGTTGACGTAATTCCAATACTAGTAAGTGGCGAAGGTATAGTCAATTGAATTGGATATCCGGATCCTGTAGATTTAGAATCGCATGGCCATGCTTTTTGGTGTTTTAATGGAGGTATTGCAAAGATCTCCGATATGAATCTACAAGGATGGTTTCAGGATGGTTCCATATCCCTTCCTCAGTGGTCATATCTGGGTCTTTGAACCTCCTTCTTTTATATCCTCCTTGATCCTCCATAAAATATGGTGACTGGATTAGAGTTCAACTCCAAACTGAATGATGCAATTTTCATGCAGTATTGTTGCGGTTTTTCGTTTGCATATGCGTTTTTTCTAAAATAAGTGTATTTTATTGCGGTAGGTAACTGTATGTAATAAAATTCAATATAATGTGCAGGGATATCTTAATTAATGACTTTACACAAAACAGATATATATATATATAAACTCCCAAAGTATAAAATATCGCTAAGATTTATTAAATCCTAAAAATAAATATAACAAATCCTAAAGATAAATACCAAAATAAATATTAAAAATAAATATAATAATGACAGTTTGGGATTTATAGAAGTAGATGGATGATGATATCAATGAGTGGGATGTCTGCTAGAGGATAGATTATTCTCATCCTATTGTAAGGTATTCAATGTAGACAATGCATTTTTAATTAGGTATTGTTGCGATTTTTATATATATATACGTTTTTATCAAATAGATGTATTTCATTGTAATGAGTAGCTGGATCTGGTAAAAATTTGATATAGTGTATAGAATTGACTTATTGTATATCTTTTCTTAGAGCCGACAGGTGCAATCTATTTTTATATATAAAATATCGCTGAGTTATTAAATGTTGAAGAAGTAATGGCAACTTGGGATATATGGGGAGCAAATGAGGCATAGATGGTATATTGTTCTTATCATGTTTCTAGGTAGATGAGTTGTAGGGGTAGGAGGAGGCCCCAAATCCGAAGGAAGGTCACAGTGCCGATAAACGGCCAGACATGTGACCCACCATCAGAAATGGGGCATCGACCTTAAAGAAAACCGAACAATTCTAGTTCTGAATTGAGTCCTAAAGGTAAGAGGGACCCAAATTCATATATGTCTAGATTCTGCTCTAGACATTTTTTGGATATAATTTCCTCCTCTCCAATGTTTGTTGACTTTCTCTAATGCCATGAATTTGGTTTTCGATGGGTTGTTGTTATGGACCTCTTTGTAATGTTTCGATAAAGAGTATTTTGCGTAACCTTTTCTGATGTTCGCTATATGTTTATTTGATCTTGTTTTGAGGGTTCGCTTTGTCCGGCCAATATAGTGGCGGTTACATGGGCATTGGATTAGATATATGACCCCTGAGGAATTACAGGAGATACAGTCTTTAACCACTACAGGACCGCCTAATGCACGGATGCGTCCGGCCGGCGGTCCTGTAGCTCTGGCTGGACGCATCCGTGAATCATCTTGCGAGACGCGAGATTTCCTGTGAGCACGCACGCGTGCGTTCACAGTGCCGCGCGTCTCACCAGTTATACTGCAGCCTGCCAGCGATGATCCATCGCTGGCAGGCTGTAGATGCGAAATAAATCGCATCAAAGGGGTATATCAGACGCTGTTTTGTTAACAGCGTATGATATACCTGCTACCTGATCCTCTGGTGGTCCCATTTGCTGGGATCGACCACCAGAGGACCAGGTAGCTATGTAAAGTTGCACCAAACACTACACTACCCCCCCCCGTCACTTATTAACCCCTTGATCACCCCATCTAGATTCCCTGATCACCCCCCTGTCATTGATCACACCCCTGTAAGGCTCCATTCAGACGTCCATATGTGTTTTGCGGAACAGAAGTGCAGACCCGGAAGTGCGGATCCGTAATTCCGGATCCGAGCGGGACAAAGTCTGTCCCCATAGAAATAAATGGGTCCGCAATTCCGTTCCGCAAACAGAATTGCGGACGTGTGAATGGGGCATAAGAGTCCCTTATCACCGCCAGTTAGTTAGCTACTTGTTAGGTAATTAGAGCCCAGCACACCGCACCGCAGTCACTGATTTTGGCAGAGATTTTTTCATCCATGATGATCGATGCGAATGAAAAAATCTGTGCCGTTCATTTTTTATTTTTTTTTAGCCCAGAGGCTGAACGGAAAAAAAAAATCTCATTACCCGTATGCTCAATATAAGGAGAATCGCAGAAACTCCTAATGCTGGCCATACGTGTAATGATTGCGGAGACCCTCAAATGCCAGGGCAGTGCAAACACCTCACATGTGACCCCATTTTAGAAAGAAGAGACCCCAAGGTATTCCGTGAGTGGTATGGTGAGTTCATGTAAAATTTTATTTTTTGTCACAAGTTAGTGGAATATGAGACTTTGTAAAAAATAAATAAATAAATGAATAAATATCAATTTCCGCTAACTTGTGCCCAAAATTTTTTTTTCTGTGAACTCACCATGCCCCTCACAGAATACCTTGGGGTGTCTTCTTTCCAAAATAGGGTCACATGTGGGGTATTTATACTGCCCTGGCATTTTAGGGGTCCTAAAGCGTGAGAATCCAAATGCGTAAAAATGCCCTGTGAAATCCTAAAGGTACTCATGGGAATTTGGGCCCCTTTGCGCATCTTGGCTGCAAAAAAGTGTCACACATGTGGTATCACCGTACTCAGGAGAAGTAGGGCAATGAGTTTTGTGGTGTATTTTTATATATACCCATACTTTGTGTGAGAAATATTGCTGTAAACGACAACTTTTTAAATTTTTTTATACAAAGTTGTCAATTTACAGAGATATTTCTCTCACCCAACATGGGTATATGTAAAAATACACCCGTATTGAGTACGGCGATACCACATGTGTAACACTTTTTTGCAGTTAAGATGCGCAAAGGGGCCCTAAAACCAATGAGTACATTTAGGATTTCACAGGGCATTTTTACGCATTTGGATTCTCACGCTTTAGGGCCCCTAAAATGCCAGGGCAGTATAAATACCCCACAAATGACCCCATTTTGGAAAGAAGAAACCCAAGGTATTCCGTGAGGGGCATGTCGAGTTCACAGAATTTTTTTATTTTGGCACAAGTTAGTGGAAATTGATATCTTATTTTTTTATATTTTTGTTTTTTACAAAGTCTCATATTCCACTAACTTGTGACAAAAAATAAAATTTTACATGAACTCACCATACCCCTCATGGAATACCTTGGGGTGTCTTCTTTCTAAAATGGGGTCACATGTGGGGTATTTATACTGTCCTGGCATTTTAGGGGCCCCTAAAGCGTGAGAAGAAGTCTGGAACCCAAATGCGTAAAAATGCCCTGTGAAATCCTAAAGGTACTCATTGGAATTAGGGCCCCTTTGCGCACCCAGGCTGCAAAAAAGTGTCACACATGTGGTATCGCCGTACTCAGGAGAAGTAGGGCAATGTGTTTTGGGGTGTATTTTTATATATATCCATACTTTGTGTGAGAAATATCTCTGTAAACGACAATTTTTTTTATACTAAGTTGACAATTTACAGAGATATTTCTCTCACCCAGCATGGGTATATGTAAAAATACACCCCAAAACACATTGTCCTACTTCTCCTGAGTACGGAGATACCACATTTGTGACACTTTTTTGCAGCCTGGTGCGCAAAGGGGCCCAAATTCCAACGAGTACCTTTAGGTTTTACATGGCTGCTCACAATTTAGCCCCGCCCAAAATGCCAGAACAGTAAACACACCCCACAAATGACCCCATTTCGGAAAGTAGACACCCCAAGGTATTCACTGAGGGGCATAGTGAGTCCGTGGGAGATTTTTTATTTTTTTTGCCAGAAGTTAGCAGAAATGGAAACTTTATTATTTATTTTTTTTCCTCAGAAAGTGTCATTTTCCGCTAATTTGTGAAAAAAAATGAAATGATACATGAACTCACCATGCCCCTCCGTGAATACTTTGGGGTGTCTTCTTTCTAAAATCCTGACATTCTAGCACCTGAAGAAACATGACAGGTGCTCAGAAAGTCAGAGCTGCTTCAAAATTCAGAAATTCACTTTTTTGCACCATAGTTTGTAAATGCTATAACTTTTACCCAAACCAATAAATATACACTTATTGGATTTTTTTTATCAAAGACATGTAGAACAATAAATTTTGCGAAAAATTTATATAAAAATGTAGTTTCAACATTTACAACAGAAAGTGAAAAATGTCATTTTTTGCAAAAATTTCGGTGATTTTTGATTAATAGCAAAAAAAGTAAAAATGTCAGCAGCAATAATATACCACCAAATGAAAGCTCTATTAGTGAGAAGAAAAGGAGGTAAAATTCATTTGGGTGGTAAATTGCATGACGGAGCAATAAACGGTGAAAGTAGTGTAGTGCAGAATTGTAAAAAGTGGCCTGGTCATTAAGGGTGTTTAAGCTAGGGGGGCTGAGGTGGTTCATTTCCCAGGTAATGGAGTTTTGAGTGGAATGAACCTCTAGGGTTTTCCATTGTTGGTTATTCATTTTGCATCCTTTACCTCTTCCACATTTATAAAATCCTTTCATGTTCATAAAGGTACCTAAGGTGGTGTCTTTCTTAGTCCTGTTTGGGACTGATGGGGCTATCTTCAAGCCCAAATTGGGAGCTTTTGTGAAGGTTATCCTTGGTGAATGTGGTAAGAGGTATCCTATTGTTTTATTGTTTAAAAGATGTGGCCAATGTAATTTAATTATCTTCCGTAATTTCTTGCAATTATCATTAAAAGGGAATATAAACCTGATATCCAAAAATTGATGTTGGATCTTTTCTTGCTGTTTGTCATTAAAAAGGTATTTTCTTTCAAATTTCCTTACAGTATCCAATGCTTTCTGTACCGATTCTACAGGGTTATTCTTACTTACAAAGTATGACTTCATTTTTATAGCTTCACCTTCAAATTGTTGATCCTCCTGTGCAGTTCCATCTAATTCTGCAGAACTGTCCAGTGGGGATATTAATCAGCCACCTAGGGAGGTGACAGCTAGCGAATAGAATAAAGTTATTTTTCATAGTAGGTTTTTGATTTGTGCTACAGTAATATTTATTGTTCCATTTATTTATTAGTAAGTCTAAAAACTAAGTCTGGTCTTTGATATTTAAAGTAAAAATTAAATTGATATCATTGGCATTAAAATGTTTTAAAAATTCTTCAAGTTGTGACTCTCCCTGTTTCCAAATAAAAATAACGTCATCGATATAACGCTGCCATAGGGCTAGGTCCGCCCCCAGTCGCGGTTCAATGTGGGCAGATTCCCACTCGGCCAGAAATAAATTAGCATAACTGGGGGCGAACCTAGTCCCCATGGTGGTGCCCCGTCTCTGCAAGTAATGGTCGCCTTCAAAATAAAAATAGTTATGGTCTAAATGTATTTGATACCTTCCAATATAAAATTAATCTGGGGATTTTTAAAAGAGCAATCTTTAGTTAATTGTTTTTTGATTGCATCCAGTCCTTGTTGGTGGTTTATAACTGTCTATAAAGACTGGAGGTCCAAAGTTCCCATAATCCAATTGGGTTCGACTTCTAAGTCTTCCCAAAGATTTTAATGTGTGTAGTATCTTTAATATAGGATTTAGTCTTTTTTAACAATGTTTGGAGGTGGGTTTCTATATACTTTGATAAGTTGGAGGTAATAGAGCCGAACCCAGAGACTATGGGGCGGCTGGGAGGATTCTGTAAATCTTTGTGGATCTTGGGCAGACAGTAGAAGGCTGGTAGCCTTCACTGTGTGCCCAAGATAAAATCTGATTCTTGTTTAAGACGAATTTGTTCCTGTAAACCATTTATACATAGTACTTTCAGTTCCTGGTTAAATTCGTTTATCGGGTCTCTTGGTAGTTTTAAATAAGTAGTCTCATCAGATAACTGTCTCCAACATTCATTATTATATTTTTCTGTGTCAAGTATAACCGTAGCTCCTCCCTTATCTGCCAGGCGTATGGTGATTTCTTTAGATTTTTGTAGTTCTTTAATGGCTATAGTTTCTTTTTTTTTTAGATTCTTAGTTATGGGTCTATCTTTCATTTTCCCCAAATCTCTTTCTACACATTTTTGGAAACTCGCAATCTCTTTACTTATCTCATTCCTAGGGAACATTGTTGATTTATTTCTGAGTGTTGTTCAAAAAGGGCCTGTGTGTTGATTCTCTTTCATTTCTAAAGGATTTTTGTTAAAGTATTTTTTTAAACATATGTTTCAAATACATTTTTGTATACATATATATACATGGAAAACGTATTGATTTTTGTAGCTCATCTACCTAGAAACATGATAAGTACAATATACCATCTATGCATCTTTTGCTCCCCACATATCCCAAGTTGCCATTACTTCTTCAACATTTAATAACTCAGCGATATAAAAATCGCAACAATACCTAATTAAAAACGCATTGTCTACATTGAATACCTTACAATAGGATGAGAATAATCTATCCTCTAGCAGACATCCCACTCATTGATATCATCATCCATCTCCTTCTATAAATCCCAAACTGTCATTATTAAATTTATTTTTAATATTTATTTTTGGTATTTATCTTTAGGATTTGTTATATTTATTTTTAGGATTTAATAAATCTTAGCGATATTTTATACATTGGGAGTTTATATATATATCTGTTTTGGGTAAAGTCATATAAATTAATATATCCCTGCACGTTATATTGAATTTTATTACATACAGTTACCTACCGCAATAAAATACACTTATTTTAGAAAAAAAACGCATATGCAAACGAAAAACCGCAACAATACCGCATGAAAATCGCATCATTCAGGTTGGAGTTGAACTCTAATCCAGTCACCATATTTTATGGAGGATCCAGAAGGATATAAAATAGGAGGTTCAAAGACCCAGATATGACCACTGAGGAAGAGATGTGGAACCATCCCGAAACGCGTCTGGTAGATTCATATCGGAGATCTTTGCAATACCTCCTTCCCGCACCGCTCGCACCACTCGCCCCCGAGTCGACTCGATAACAGCCCATTTTGAAATATACAGAAGGAGGTATAAGATGTACCACATCTTACTGGTTTGTAATCCAAAAGATTAACATCATTTAATTTTAATAGAGATTTATATCGCAATCCAAACACAGCTATTTGGAATATTAAGATGCAACTGCTATATCTGCGATTATACAACTTAACACGAATAACCAACGTATTGGACACTAACTATTCGCAAGTGGACTAACACCTATTTTATTTCACGGAACTTCTTTTTATTAATCATTTGCGACCAGGATTATTGTTGACATTTACTATCAAGAAAAACTTTATATCCATTTTTTGAATTTTTTGAATTTTTGAATTTATCTTTATTTATTTTTTCACCACCTTTTTATTTTCACTTTTTTATCACTTGGTTCATTTTACTTGCTATCTATGAACTTATTGATATACATACATTGGTTATAGTCATACCAGGAGCAACAAAGTGACTTCCTTATGTTGACATCATTTTGAGACCAGATTGCTGCTATCATTTAACGCTGCTATTATTGTTATTACTCACGTTGCTATTATTATAATCCATTTTAACATTATAAATTCAAATAAACTTTGCTTATATCTATAAATAAAGCAATTAATTCTATTTGACGCCATAGTGTGAGTGCTCGCTTATCCTCTTTCCAGAAATATCCACTTTTTTTTATTGAGGTAGGGTGTCCTCAAATTTAGTCAGTAGCACCTCACCACATCAACTGAGAGTGAGCCACTCCTACAACTACTGTTTACTTCCTTAGGGATAGCCTGCGATTTTATGCATCTATGCAATTTTGCACACAAATACAAAGTATATCTATAACTTATTCTCACTTTGACCCTGACCTATGAAGAGCATAATTCAAACTCAGTTTTCAGTGTCAGGGGTCAGGGTCAGGTGTCAGAGTCAGGTGACGGTGTCAGAGTAAGGTGTCAGAGTCAGTTGTCAGGGTCAGGTGTCACACTGGCATTATTTCGATACTTGACTATGATATCTGACCATGTCCTAAAATGAACACTGTACGCCTAGTATGCCCTCCACAATTGAGATCATATCACATTTGAAATAATATATTTACTTGGAAAGACTGGAGACAGAGGGCAAAAAACTGATTTTGACAAAAAGATTCTTCAAGAGATGGAGACAGTTTATAATCTCAGCCTTAACCCCAGAGGAAAAGAACACAGTTATATCGCCATTCTTGCACACCACATGGTACTATAAAGAGGAACTGAGAGTTACATTACTACGACCAGAGACTAGGGCGTAGAGTTAGTTATGTTCAAGTCCGAAAAAAGTAACTGATATTCACCACAATACGACACAAATTCCCTAAGCAATGCTGTAGCTGATGTTGGGAATACATCCCTGATTTCTGTTCATACTGAATTGATTATTGTATAGATCTTTTATAATCAAACCATGTAAACACTTGCCATTGTAACAAAAATCTTTTTACAATCTTCAAATTGTTTTCAATAAAAAATAATTTAAAAATATATATATTGGCCTAGGTGAGCTATTAGATAGTGCACCCTCATTTTGCCCATAGGGAGGGTGGGTGAGCCATTTCACTAGTGTATCTCATATATCAAAGGTATGGTTTATATAAGGATGGACGGAATGTTGGGAATAGGGAGATGAAAAGCAATGTCCCTCCCCACAACTGCTTCTTAGAGATACTGTTCTACCATTGAAAGACCTGTTTTTCTGTCCACAGCCACTGCAAGTTATAAGACCTTTAAGCAGGGGGCGTGGCCTGCACGCTGATGGCGCCGGTCGCATAGCGCGTCTGCTCCGGACATAACATTCTTCCAGCGGCTCACAGCTACTACTCCTGAGGTAACTCTCATTTCTTGGAAGCCTGATAATCTGCCTTAGCCATGGGGAAAGTCAGGAGGCGTCCTGCCCCGGCCAAACTGACCGAATTCTTCGGTAAAGCAGCATCGGCTGATTCTGGACAGAGAGGGACGCCATCCCCGGCCGGCACGCCGGCCTCTCCGGCGGGAACGCCAGTGCCATCTAAATGTTACTCCGCTGATAAGTGCGGGACTGGGAAAGAGGTCCTCGATTCCACACACCTAACAGCAGACGTCATGCGCTCCATGCTGGAGAGCCTACGCTCCTCTATGAAAGAAGACATGTTGGGGCTTCTAAAGGACCTCAGAACGGACATTCAGAGCATTGGGGAACGCACGTCCCACATGGAGAACAAAATGGCCGAATTCGCCTCCTCCCATAATACCCTGATAGACGCCCATGAGGCTATGGAGGAAGACATAGCCAAGTTAACGGCTAAACTTCAGGACCTGGAAGACAGACATAGGCGAAATAACGTCAGAATTACGGAATTCCAGAGTGTGTAGAGCGACTGAGCTGGAGCATTTTTTGCAACAACTTCTTAAAGCCGCACTACCTGAAACTACGGAAAGGAACTTGATTATAGACCGTATTCACAGAGTGCCTAAGCCTAAGGGTCTTGATCCATCTCTACCACGTGATACTATTGCCAGGATCCATTTTTACACCGTCAAAGATGCGTTCCTGAGAGTCCTGAGGCAAAATGCGACTCCGACGGAGGACTTTAAAGGTATTGCGGTCTATGCAGACCTCTCTGCAGCTACGCAAAAAGAAGGGAGTTTGCCCCGATAACAGCTACTCTACGGCAACATCAAATAAAGTATCGCTGGGGTTTCCAGTGAAGTTACTGGTCACTTATAATGGCGGCTTGCAGATCTTCAACTCACCGCAAGAGGCGGTAAAGCGTCTGAGCGAATAGGGTATCGTGGGAGAAGATCATCACAAAGCAAAGGAACCTGCCTCGCATCCAGACAGGATTTCTCCAGATTGGGACGTTGCTTGATGTGTGAGTTACCTCCGATGAGGGGTAGTCGATTGACTAATCACATGGTCCAATGTTAGTCCGTAGTAAGGAGCTAAGTTCGTTTCTTTTCTGCCCCTACTGGACTTGTTCTATAGGTCCCTAGACCTATATCTATAGGAATCGGGCCAGTTAGGCCTTAAAGTATAACTGTCAAATTTTTTTTTTTTTACTATTGGATTCTGGTGATTAATATTACCTTGTTGGCCCTGTTTTAATTTCTGATTCTTAAATAAATAACCCCTAAAAGCCACCTAAAAGTCCCCAGTATTGGCTATATTTACCTGAGATAAAATCAGGTTGCTATGCTCCTTCCGTCTACCAGATGAGGACGGAGCACGCTGCGTGCACTGGGAACTGATTTTGACAAAAAGATTCTTCAAGAGATGGAGACAGTTTATAATCTCAGCCTTAACCCCAGAGGAAAAGAACACAGTTATATCGCCATTCTTGCACACCACATGGTACTATAAAGAGGAACTGAGAGTTACATTACTACGACTCAGAGACTAGGGCGTAGAGTTAGTTATGTTCAAGTCCGAAAAAAGTAACTGATATTCACCACAATACGACACAAATTCCCTAAGCAATGCTGTAGCTGATGTTGGGAATACATCCCTGATTTCTGTTCATACTGAATTGATTATTGTATAGATCTTTTATAATCAAACCATGTAAACACTTGCCATTGTAACAAAAATCTTTTTACAATCTTCAAATTGTTTTCAATAAAAAATAATTTAAAAATATATATATTGGCCTAGGTGAGCTATTAGATAGTGCACCCTCATTTTGCCCATAGGGAGGGTGGGTGAGCCATTTCACTAGTGTATCTCATATATCAAAGGTATGGTTTATATAAGGATGGACGGAATGTTGGGAATAGGGGAGATGAAAAGCAATGTCCCTCCCCACAACTGCTTCTTAGAGATACTGTTCTACCATTGAAAGACCTGTTTTTCTGTCCACAGCCACTGCAAGTTATAAGACCTTTAAGCAGGGGGCGTGGCCTGCACGCTGATGGCGCCGGTCGCATAGCGCGTCTGCTCCGGACATAACATTCTTCCAGCGGCTCACAGCTACTACTCCTGAGGTAACTCTCATTTCTTGGAAGCCTGATAATCTGCCTTAGCCATGGGGAAAGTCAGGAGGCGTCCTGCCCCGGCCAAACTGACCGAATTCTTCGGTAAAGCAGCATCGGCTGATTCTGGACAGAGAGGGACGCCATCCCCGGCCGGCATGCCGGCCTCTCCGGCGGGAACGCCAGTGCCATCTAAATGTTACTCCGCTGATAAGTGCGGGACTGGGAAAGAGGTCCTCGATTCCACACACCTAACAGCAGACGTCATGCGCTCCATGCTGGAGAGCCTACGCTCCTCTATGAAAGAAGACATGTTGGGGCTTCTAAAGGACCTCAGAACGGACATTCAGAGCATTGGGGAACGCACGTCCCACATGGAGAACAAAATGGCCGAATTCGCCTCCTCCCATAATACCCTGATAGACGCCCATGAGGCTATGGAGGAAGACATAGCCAAGTTAACGGCTAAACTTCAGGACCTGAAAGACAGACATAGGCGAAATAACGTCAGAATTCGCGGAATTCCAGAGTGTGTGGAAGCGACTGAGCTGGAGCATTTTTTGCAACAACTTCTTAAAGCCGCACTACCTGAAACTACGGAAAGGGACTTGATTATAGACCGTATTCACAGAGTGCCTAAGCCTAAGGGTCTTGATCCATCTCTACCACGTGATACTATTGCCAGGATCCATTTCTACACCGTCAAAGATGCGTTCCTGAGAGTCCTGAGGCAAAATGCGACTCCGACGGAGGACTTTAAAGGTATTGCGGTCTATGCAGACCTCTCTGCAGCTACGCAAAAAGAAGGGAGTTTGCCCCGATAACAGCTACTCTACGGCAACATCAAATAAAGTATCGCTGGGGTTTCCCAGTGAAGTTACTGGTCACTTATAATGGCGGCTTGCAGATCTTCAACTCACCGCAAGGGGCGGTAAAGCGTCTGAGCGAATAGGGTATCGTGGGAGAAGATCATCACAAAGCAAAGGAACCTGCCTCGCATCCAGACAGGATTTCTCCAGATTGGGACGTTGCTTGATGTGTGAGTTACCTCCGATGAGGGGTAGTCGATTGACTAATCACATGGTCCAATGTTAGTCCGTAGTAAGGAGCTAAGTTCGTTTCTTTTCTGCCCCTACTGGACTTGTTCTATAGGTCCCTAGACCTATATCTATAGGGTCGGGCCAGTTAGGCCTTAAAGTATAACTGTCAAATTTTTTTTTTTTTTACTATTGGATTCTGGTGATTAATATTACCTTGTTGGCCCTGTTTTAATTTCTGATTCTTAAATAAATAACCCCTAAAAGCCACCTAAAAGTCCCCAGTATTGGCTATATTTACCTGAGATAAAATCAGGTTGCTATGCTCCTTCCGTCTACCAGATGAGGACGGAGCACGCTGCGTGCACTGGGAACTGATAGTGAGTCAACATTGTAAGGGAATGTATAAAAAGCCAGGTTCTTCCTGACAGGAGATAACAGTGCTGGGCTGTGTGTGTGAACTTCTCCACATGCCTGTGCTTGGCAGACACTCCCTTAGCAGTCAAGGACAATGTAGAGCCCAGTGTATAAATGAAAGCCTTATCTGATAAGAGGAGAGCTTTTAGAAGGACTACAGGCTTCAGCCAGACCTGGGAACTTCACTACAAGACCCCCCTATACAGAGCTGGTCTTCACTAACTTCACTGCAGGTGTCCTATGGATTAGCCTCAGGGCTGAGGGCAGCCATCTTAACAGAATAGTGAAATTTCAGTTTTATGCAGACTGGTTGCTAAGGGCTGAATCTTATTAAATAAGGGGTAAGTAAGTCTAATAGTTATTGATTCAGGAATATTATCATATTAGTAACTACATATATGAAAACTGAAATTAGGGTCTAAATGTGACAGTTATCCTTTAATGACCACACTACGGTTAACGTTTATTTCTATTTTTCATATGTTTGGTTTTATGTTCTTGTTGGTACCATGGTCTATCTTGTATGTAGCTAAAGCTGAGTATGTGCTGACTTCAGATGGTTCCCATGCGACATTGGGGGGTCATATGACACAAAGTCTTTCTATACAAGAGAAATGGGGTTGAAAATATTATCCCTCAATGTGCGTGGTCTGAATTCTCCATTCAGACATACGCAACTTTGGTCAGAAGCCTCTAAAGCTAAGTGTGATGTCATCTTATTGCAGGAAACACATTTGTTGGTTAAGGATGCATACAGATGTAAACATAAAAATTTTCCAGTCTTATTTCACTCACATACTAGGAAGAAAAGGAATGCAGGGGTACTTATTGGGGTAAAGTCTACAATCACCTTCTCCTTTAAGAAATGTGTAACTGACTCGGCAGGGAGGTATGTCATTTTATTGTGTACGCTGGATAGTAAACCGTTCACCTTGGTGTCTGTTTATGCCCCTAATGTCGGACAGGTGGCCTTCTGCAGGAGGCTGTTCAATAAAGTAGAGAAATTGGCGGAAGGGGAGGTCATAATGGGAGGGGACTTCAACATCCCGGTGAATGCAACACTGGATTTTAAGTCTGCACAAGGGTGTCGTCGTACAGAGCTTCAATCTACGCTGTACGAGTCTGCGTTCCATGATATCTGGCGATACCAGCATAGCAATGAGCGTGACTTTACGTTTCTGTCTACCGCACATCTATCTCAGTCTCGCATTGATTACATTCTAGTCTTTAGAAGCCTCCTGCATAGGGTCGTACGGTCTGACATTGGGGGAGCAACCTGGTCAGATCACGCTCCAGTTAGCATTGTTATAGATGATGGGGTTCCTGCTCTGCCCAGGCCACTGTGGAGAATGAATACCTATCTGCTCAAATGCCCAGATAGAGTCAAAAAGATTACAGACACTTTGCAGGAATTTCTGGTATTTAATGACCTCCCTGACATCAGCGTCAATACGCTTTGGCTCACGCATAAGGCATTTATGAGAGGGGTCCTGCTGCAACTAGCAGCGAGAGTGAATAGAAACAGATATCAGGCAATACAGGATGCCCTTACTCGCCTGCAGAAAGCGGAGCAATGTCACAAAACGAATAACAATCACATTACGTTAACAGCTCTTCAGGAGTGTAGGTCTGTACTGAGATCTATTCTCCTCTACCGACAAGAACTGAGGATGAAACGGTTACAGTCCAACTTTTATCATGCCGGGGATAGAGCAGGAGCGATCTTGGCGCGCAGATTAAAGAGCAATAAAGCCGCAGCTAGAATAACAAGCTTAAAGGGCTTCTGTCACCCCCACTGATGTAATTTTCACTAGCTGACATTAGCTACTTGCTAATGTCAGCTGAGTTCAAACATATGTTTCCTAACTTTTTTCCTGTTTTCTATCTTCTAAAAAACTTACTTTTGTGATATGCAAATTATCTTCGCTACCAGCAAGTTGGGCGGGTACTTGCTGGTAGCCGCCGCATCTTCATGCCCTGGGAACGTCCCCTCTTCTTTTGATAGACAGGGCCAGCGCGCTCTCCTCCTCCCGCTGGCCCTGTCTGCAGCTGCAATCCCGCGCCTGCGCCGTATCGGTCTTTAGTCGGCGCAGGCGCTCTGAGTGAAGGACGCTGGTTTAGGCGCTCCGTCCTCAGTGCGCCTGCGCCGATGACGTCAGAGCTACACCCGGAAGAGAAGACGCCGGCATCGCCTGCTCCTTACCAGGGATGCCGGCGTCTTTTCTTCCG
Source organism: Bufotes viridis (assembly GCA_033119425.1). Lineage (NCBI taxonomy): Eukaryota > Metazoa > Chordata > Amphibia > Anura > Bufonidae > Bufotes > Bufotes viridis. The sequence goes on along the minus strand of CM065594.1, from coordinate 132,069,425 downwards.
GGTGTAGCGCTGACGTCATCGGCGCAGGCGCACTGAGGATGGAGCGCCAAACCAGCGTCCTTCACTCAGAGCGCCTGCGCCGACTAAAGACCGATACGGCGCAGGCGCGGATTGCAGCTGCAGACAGGGCCAGCGGGAGGAGGAGAGCGCGCTGGCCCTGTCTATCAAAAAGAAGAGGGGGCGTTCCCAGGGCATGAAGATGCGGCGGCTACCAGCAAGTACCCGCCCAACTTGCTGGTAGCGAAGATAATTTGCATATCACAAAAGTAAGTTTTTTAGAAGATAGAAAACAGGAAAAAAGTTAGGAAACATATGTTTGAACTCAGCTGACATTAGCAAGTAGCTAATGTCAGCTAGTGAAAATTACATCAGTGGGGGTGACAGAAGCCCTTTAAAATACAAAAATAAAGTATTTACCCACCCACAAGAAATAACTGACGCTTTTGCGTCATATTATTCCTCCCTCTATAATCTTCGAGCGGACGATAACACTGTACAGCCATCCAGGGAGACAATCTCTGCGTATCTGGACTCCCTTAAGCTTCCTAGAATCTCTGCAGATGAACTAGGCAGTCTCAATAGGCCATTCTCCCCAGAGATCTTAAAAACCATTAAGGCCACTCCGTCTAACAAGGCCCCTGGACCTGACGGTTTTCCAGTGGAATATTATAAAATGTTTCACTCAACACTGATCCCCTATTTGACTAAACTGTATAACTCGTTTCTGGTCTCGGGGTGTATCCCCCCAGAAATGCTCAAAGCCACTGTAGTCACCCTGCCTAAGCCAGGGAAATCCCCAGACGCCCCTGAAAACTTCAGACCAATATCCCTACTGAATGCTGACCTCAAGCTGTTTGCTAAGTTACTCGCCACTCGTCTCAGCAGTGTATTACCAGCCTTGATTAATCAGGATCAGGTTGGCTTTGTGCCAGGTAGACAATGCAGGGATGGTACTAGAAAAATGATAGACCTGATCCAAGTTGCAGGCTAGTCCAGGGCCCCCACGATCTTTGTATCCTTAGATGCTGAAAAAGCGTTCGACAGAGTGCACTGGGGGTTCCTGGACCAGACTCTTAGGAAATTTGGGTTTGAGGGACATTTCCTGCAAGCTATCTTGGGACTATACACGGCGCCTAGCGCCAACGTTCTGGCTTTGGGTTTTTTGTCTGCCCCTTTCTCAATTACAAATGGGACTAGGCAGGGGTGTCCGCTATCCCCCCTGATATTCGCGCTGGTGATGGAACCTATGGCTGAGAAAATGCGTAACTGTGCACAGATGTCAGGGATTGCAGTGGGGAAGTATTCGCATTGCATTGGATTGTATGCTGATGATGTCATTCTGACGCTTGCTAACCCTTTAATCTCATTACCAGCTGCATTGGAAGTTCTGGATCAGTATGCATCCGTATCATATTATAAGTTGAACGTTAGTAAAACTAATGTACTCTCAATTAATGTACCTGCTAGCATGCATCAAGTTCTTAGTATCAGATATCCTTTCAACTGGACATCTGAATCGATAAGATATTTGGGAGTGGAGCTATCCAGCTCACTACCAGGCATGATATCGCTTAATCATAAGCTGTTGAGATCTGAACTGCAAAAAGACTACTCTAAATATGGCAAAGGGTTGCTCTCATGGATAGCTAAAATTAATGTAGTAAAGATGCTGGTACTCCCAAAGGTCTTGTACATGTTCAGATGTATCCCGTTGAAATTCCCTAGGGCTTATATCAAACAGTTACAGGATGACATGATGGGGTTCATATGGGGAGGCTCTCGTCCCAGGATCAGTAAAAGTGTGTTGTTTCCAGCTCTCAGGAAGGGGGGATTGGGGGTCCCTGACCTCTACAGTTATTATATGGCCAACTTGCTGGATCAGTCAATGGAATGGTGGTCCCCATCTTCGCCACACAAATGGTTAACAATTGAGGAGGTTTATGTTAAAAGGAGATCTTTGAAGTCGCTGCTGGCAGCGTACCTACTGAAACCTTTTGTTTTCTCCTTGCCATTAGATACGATGCAAGCTTCTATATTCGCCTGGGCCCATGCTTTCAAAAATAAAAACCCCTTACCTATAGACAGGACGCAGTTCCCCATATCAGTTATTGAGTACCACATACCCACGCTTCGACTTACAAGTTGGCTAAACTGTGGGATTGACACTTTGGGAAGCCTGTTTGAGCAGTCTGTTTTACGTTCCTTTGAGTCTTTACATTCTAGCTTTAATTTACCTAATTCTGTATTTTACCAGTATCTTCAGATCCGTCACCTTCTTTCCTCACTCAATTTAGACGCCAAAGTAAATGAGCGAGATCCACTTAGCAGGATTCTCAGCACAGGGGCCCATTCTCATTCCAGCCTCTCTTATTGGTATTCCCATATACAGTCATCAGAAGGGGATGTTAAGAAGCCCTTCATGTATAGGTGGGAGACTGAAATGGGGAAAGAATTTACGCTGGATGAATGGACTGACGCTTTATTTTGGTCCGTAAAATCTTCCAAATGCATAAATCATGCTGAGCAAAACAGAAAAATCCAATTGAGATGGTACCTCACCCCAAACAGAATAGCTCATACCAACCCGGATTACTCACCTTCGTGTTGGAGAGGGTGCGGACAGGGCGGTACGCCATATCATATGTGGTGGAGCTGCACTGCCCTAACTCATTTCTGGGCGTCGGTGTCAAAAATAATAGAAGAGGTTACAGGGATCACAGGGATGCTGACTCCGGAGTTGACAATTCTTGGTATTGGTCTGGGGGATATACCTAATGATAGCAGGAACATAGTAGCTCACATTCTTTCAGCAGCTAAAAAAGTGATTGCCCGTCGATGGAAAGTTTTACAGTCCCTATCAATTAGCGAAGTCATTGGTTTGGTTAATTACCATATGCAGTGCGAGTTCACCTTTGCCTCCTCTATGAAAAATAGAATAGCAATACATAACACATTGTTACTTTGGTTGTCTAGCAAATATGCGGTTCCACTCCTGCACTATCTGCTTTAGATTCGAGCTATACGTGTAATGTGCACTTGCGCTTGAGGCGTATTCCTTGATACATTATGTAAGCTGTGATAGAACCCAGTGGTTGCACCTACGGCACATGCTACATGCTATGATTGTATGTTCCTGTATACGCATTTTGGTACCGTCAGTTTTTTCTTTATTTTGTTTGTATTATTATTTATATTCAGTGTGCATAATTTGTAAACTGTCTTATTCACAATATACCATTTAATAAAAATTATTGTCTAAAAAAAAAATAAGACCTTTAAGCAAGATACAGATGGAGTTTCTTTTGAGAGTTTGAACCCACACATCAAGCTTGCTCTGTTATGCACCAAGTCAAGGTCATGTTGCATGGGTTAATGAAATGGACTGAAAAGATTAACAATGCCAACCTAAGTTGACCGGGTTCCCGTATGAAAAAAAAAAGGCGTCATAAATCGAGCCACGATAAATTGAGAGAAGCTAACAGAGCCACTGTATAATAGGGCAAGGAGCTATCTGTGTACAATAAAATGAAAGAACAACAGGTGCAAGGAGAAGACAATGTTTTCTGTGGACAGGTTATAGTTACTGGTGGAACAGTGCTCACGTGAGAGCAGATAATAGCTGAGCCCCTAATTCAAATTATACTTTGTTCCTTCCAGGACCAAGATCAGTAATAAGTAGGGGTGAGAAAGCAAATATATCAAACAACACATTTTCCAAATTGCATTGTCGAGTTGCTAACAACAGGGGGATTGTATAGGGAAGTGTTGTTGTTATATGTATGTATATATATATATATTATTGTGGGGGTCAGCTCAATAGTGGTAGGCACAGAAGTCAGAGACAGTGACACAATGGCACAGTTCACACTGGGATTTGCCTGTTTTCTTTATTTTCCTCCACAAGCAAAAATATAAGGCCTTTACATTAAGGCAAAAACATTAATTTCTGCTCGGCTGAGCCTTAACTAAACACAAGATCACCCTTTCTATACGGGCGGCCTACTACCAGCCACACGACACAACTCAAAGTAAACTTACAGTTTTTGTCGTTTTAGCAGACTTCAGCGGTAAGGGTGAAAGACAGTCTATTCAACCAGGCCCCCCCCCCCCTCCACACACACACACACATGCTCATAGTGCGGACCTTTATACCCCAGAAATAAACTGAGCTCCATCACCTGGCTGAGAGCTATATAGGAAACCTGTTCTGGACAGGAAGGGAATGATGAGCCCCACTAACAACCTGCTCATCATTCCATAAACAATGTTTTGCTAAGGCAACCCAACTTTCCTGGATTTCTGATATCTCACTCAGCTTTCCTAGTTGAGATATCCACTTCCTGTAGCCTATGTGAGGTGGGACCACTCAGACAGTCTCTTTTCAGGGTTTATTAGGCACACAGTACAGAACAGGCTTGCTTTCCCCAAATAACAGAACAGTCCAAATGAAATAACAAAACACGGTGATACAGGCTTCTCACCAGCTGCAGTTTTTCTCCCAGCAATTCCTCACTGCCAAGAGGTTTGGTTCAGTAGTTTTCCTCTCAGACCACCACACACACACCCTGCTCTCTGGCAGAGTGTCTTTTAAAATCACCCTCCCACCTGTGTGTGTGGCGGTAACACCCGAGATGGAGTATGGGAGTGACCTTCCCACCCAAGCTCTTCAGTCACTCCTAAATCCTGGACCCAAATTTCAGCTACCAGCAACTCAGTGATCTACCACCACTGGTTGCTACTTACCTCCGGGATTTACATCACTGAGCGTAGCAGCCTCAGTGACACATACCTACCATCTATGATGTCACCCACTGCATGCTTACATATCCCCCCACCCCCCCTCTGCCTAAAGCTGGGGGGCTTGGCACCTTCTGTAACCAAACAATGGACTCTTGACAGGGCATCTGCATTGGTGTGCAATTTACCTGGCCTGTGTTCCACCACATAGTCAAAATCCTGTAATGCCAGGAACCACCTTGTTACCCTAGCATTATTTCCCTTGTTTTGACTCATCCACTTCAGGGGGGCATGGTCTGAGATGAGTCTGAACTTTCTGCCCAGCAGGTAATACCTTAGGGATAGTGTTGAGCGAACAGTTCGAAAATCGTTCGGGTCCGTACCGAATTTTGGGGTGTCCATGACACGGACCCGAACACGGACATTTTCAAAAAAGTTCGGGTTCGGGTCCGGTGTTCGTTGATTTCTTCCCGCTTTCTGAAGGGCTGCATAGCAGCCAATCAGCTAGCATTTTACTTCTTGCCCTAAGAGCCCATCACAGCCATGCCTACTAATGTCATGGCTGTGATTGGCCAAGTGCAGCATGTGACCCAGCCTCTATTTAAGCTGGAGTCACGTAGCGCCGCACGTCACACTGCTCTGACTAGTGTAGGGAGAGGATGCAGCTTCTGTGAGGGCGAGATAGGCAGGGATAAAGAAGTGATTGAATGATCTACCTTTCTACACCTGTGCATCAGAACAACTCAGCTGAGCTGTTCACTGAAAGTCACTATTTTGTTGAGACTGGCCAGAGCGATTTTTACTGGCACATGTAACTGGGCTGACCGGCGGTGGCCATTTTGGGACTTGTGGTGCGCCAGCACTTGCTGCCACAGAGTCTAAACCAAAGCTCCAAAGAAGTGAAAAATCTACACCTGTGAATCAGAACAACAGCGATTCAGCTGCTCAGTCAAAGTCTATTTTTTTTCTGGCTGGGCAGACTGTTTTCTGGCACATGTTACTGGGCTGATAGGCGGCGGCCATTTTGGGACTTGTGGTGCTACAGCAAAAGCTGCCACAACGTCCATTAATCTCATGTAATAGTCGATTTTTTCATAGATATACTACATCAGGGGTTTGGCTGTGCTTGTGTCACCCATACTAACTGCTAAGATATTTAATATATCAGTGGTGAAACTGAAAGTAACCCACTTGGATAGCAAATCCCATGAATGTGCTGTTCCAGCTAGGCTAGCCAGTGCCACTACTTTATCCAATACTGTCAGCCAGAAATATTTTTTTTTTTATGTGCCACAAATATAAATTAGAAAAAGCTTTCACAGTAATAATAAAATTATTCTGGTGTTAGACCAGAAGAAGCACTCCTGTTGTAATTAATACTGTAAAAAGGCATAGGCAATATTTCTCCCAGTGTGGGAAATTTATCTAGCAAAACTAGCATTTTAAAAATTCCGGTGTTCTGAAATACCAGCAGTCCTCTTGTAATTAATACCGCCAAAAGGCATTATATCGTCCAGTGTTGTAATTTTGGTGAAAAAAAAGCCAATTTAATCAATCTGGTGTTTGTTAGACCAGAAACACTAGGCCTCACGTTTTTACTCCTGTAAAAAGGATTTATATCTCCCCGTGTGGGAATCTATGTACCAAAACTAGCATTTTAAAAATTCTGGTGTCCAATTTGCAGCAGTTTTCTTGTAAATAATACCGCCAAAAGGCATTATTGTCCAGTGTTGTAATTTTGGTGAAAAAAGGCCAATTTAATCAATCTGGTGTTTGTTAGACCAGAAACACTAGGCCTCACGTTTTTACTCCTGTAAAAGGAATTATATCTCCCGTGTGGGAATCTATGTACCAAAACTAGCATTTTAAAAATTCTGGTGTCCAATTTGCAGCAGTTTTCTTGTAAATAATACCGCCAAAAGGCATTATTGTCCAGTGTTGTAATTTTGGTGAAAAAAGGCCAATTTAATCAATCTGGTGTTTGTTAGACCAGAAACACTAGGCCTCACGTTTTTACTCCTGTAAAAAGGATTTATATCTCCCCGTGTGGGAATCTATGTACCAAAACTAGCATTTTAAAAATTCTGGTGTCCAATTTGCAGCAGTTTTCTTGTAAATAATACCGCCAAAAGGCATTATTGTCCAGTGTTGTAATTTTGGTGAAAAAAAGGCCAATTTAATCAATCTGGTGTTTGTTATACCAGAAACACTAGGCCTCACGTTTTTACTCCTGTAAAAAGGATTTATATCTCCACGTGTGGGAATCTATGTACCAAAACTAGCATTTTAAAAATTCTGGTGTCCAATTTGCAGCAGTTTTCTTGTAAATAATACCGCCAAAAGGCATTATATCGTCCAGTGTTGTAATTTTGGTGAAAAAAAGGCCAATTTAATCAATCTGGTGTTTGTTAGACCAGAAACACTAGGCCTCACGTTTTCACTCCTGTAAAGGGGAAATATATCTCCCCGTGTGGGAATCTATGTACCAAAACTAGCATTTTAAAAATTCTGGTGTCCAATTTGCTGCAGTTTTCTTGTAATTAATACCGGAAAAAGGCATTATTGTCCAGTGTTGTAATTTTGGTGAAAAAAAGGCCAATTTAATCAATCTGGTGTTTGTTAGACCAGAAACACTAGGCCTCACGTTTTTACTCCTGTAAAAAGGAATTATATCTCCCCGTGTGGGAATCTATGTACCAAAACTAGCATTTTAAAAATTCTGGTGTCCAATTTGCAGCAGTTTTCTTGTAAATAATACCGCCAAAAGGCATTATTGTCCAGTGTTGTAATTTTGGTGAAAAAAGGCCAATTTAATCAATCTGGTGTTTGTTAGACCAGAAACACTAGGCCTCACGTTTTTACTCCTGTAAAAGGATTTATATCTCCCGTGTGGGAATCTATGTACCAAAACTAGCATTTTAAAAATTCTGGTGTCCAATTTGCAGCAGTTTTCTTGTAAATAATACCGCCAAAAGGCATTATTGTCCAGTGTTGTAATTTTGGTGAAAAAAGGCCAATTTAATCAATCTGGTGTTTGTTATACCAGAAACACTAGGCCTCACGTTTTACTCCTGTAAAAGGAATTATATCTCCCGTGTGGGAATCTATGTACCAAAACTAGCATTTTAAAAATTCTGGTGTCCAATTTGCAGCAGTTTTCTTGTAAATAATACCGCCAAAAGGCATTATATCGTCCAGTGTTGTAATTTTGGTGAAAAAAAGGCCAATTTAATCAATCTGGTGTTTGTTAGACCAGAAACACTAGGCCTCACGTTTTCACTCCTGTAAAGGGGAAATATATCTCCCCGTGTGGGAATCTATGTACCAAAACTAGCATTTTAAAAATTCTGGTGTCCAATTTGCTGCAGTTTTCTTGTAATTAATACCGGAAAAAGGAATTATATCTTCCAGTGTGGGAATTTATGTACACAAACTAGCATTATAAAAATTCTGGTGTCCAATTAGCAGCAGTGTTCTTGTAATTAATACCGCCAAAAGGCATTATTGTCCAGTGTTGTAATTTTGGTGAAAAAAAGGCCAATTTAATCAATCTGGTGTTTGTTAGACCAGAAACACTAGGCCTCACGTTTTCACTCCTGTAAAAGGGAATTATATCTCCCGTGTGGGAATCTATGTACCAAAACTAGCATATTAAAAATTCTGGTGTCCAATTTGCAGCAGTTTTCTTGTAATTAATACCGGAAAAGGAATTATATCTTCCAGTGTGGGAATTTATGTACAGAAACTAGCATTATAAAAATTCTGGTGTCCAATTAGCAGCAGTGTTCTTGTAATTAATACCGCCAAAAGGCATTATTGTCCAGTGTTGTAATTTTGGTGAAAAAAAGGCCAATTTAATCAATCTGGTGTTTGTTAGACCAGAAACACTAGGCCTCACGTTTTCACTCCTGTAAAAGGAATTATATCTCCCGTGTGGGAATCTATGTACCAAAACTGGCATATTAAAAATTCTGGTGTCCAATTTGCAGCAGTTTTCTTGTAATTAATACCGGAAAAGGAATTATATCTTACAGTGTGGGAATTTATGTACACAAACTAGCATTATAAAAATTCTGGTGTCCAATTAGCAGCAGTGTTCTTGTAATTAATACCGCCAAAAGGCATTATTGTCCAGTGTTGTAATTTTGGTGAAAAAAGGCCAATTTAATCAATCTGGTGTTTGTTAGACCAGAAACACTAGGCCTCACGTTTTCACTCCTGTAAAAGGGAATTATATCTCCCGTGTGGGAATTTATGTACCAAAACTAGCATATTAAAAATTCTGGTGTCCAATTTGCAGCAGTTTTCTTGTAATTAATACCGGAAAAAGGAATTATATCTTCCAGTGTGGGAATTTTGGGGCTAAAAATAATATATTTTATTGTGGTGCGAGTTGAATCGCAACAATGAGGAAACATTCTATTAAGGGACGAGGACGCGGTCGTGGTGGTGTCCGTGGAGCCTCTGTTGCTGGCAGAGGACGTGGCCGTTCGGCCTCAGGCGCACAAAGTAGTGAACAAACTCCCTCAAGTAGCCGGCAGAATTTACAGCGATATTTGGTGGGGCCCAATGCCGTTATGAGGATGGTAAGGCCTGAGCAGGTACAGGCATTAGTCGATTGGGTGGCCGACAGTGCTTCCAGCACGTTCACCACATTGTCTTCCGCCCAGTCTTCTGCGGAAAGCGCACAGGTGGCACCTGAAAACCAAGCCCATCAGTCTGTCACATCACCCCCATGCATATCAGGGAAACTGGCTGAGCCTTAAGTTATGCAGCAGTCTCTTATTCTGTTTGAAGACTCTGCTCCCACGGTTTTCCAGGGGCGTCCACCTAGCCCTTCCCCAGCGGTGAAAGACATTCCATGCACTGACGCACAACCACTTATGTATCCAGATGATGAGGACATGGGAATACCACCACAGCAGAGTGACCGAGTCTCTGATGATGACGAAACACTGGTGCCCACTGCCGCGTCTTATTTCAGTGTGCAGACTGAACAGGAGGGGGTCAGGGAGGAAGACTGGGTGGAAAACGATGCAGAGGACGATGAGGTCTTAGACCCCACATGGACTGAAGGTCGTGCCGCTGATTTAAATAGTTCAGAGGAAGAGGCAGTGGTGAGACCGAGACAACAGCGAAGCCAATGAGGGAGCAGGGGGCAAAAGCAGAACAGCCGCCGTCCAGAGAGTTCGCCTGCTATTGGCCAGCGCCAACAGGGACCCAGCACCCCAAAGGCATCTTCAAGGAGTTCCCTGGCATGGCACTTCTTCAAACAATGTGCTGAGGACAAGACCAGAGTGGTTTGCACGCTGTGCCATTAGACCCTGAGACGAGGCATTAACGTTCTTAACCTGAGCACAACCTGCATGATCAGGCATCTACATGCAAAGCATGAACTGCAGTGGAGTACACACCTTAAAAACAAGGAACCCGCTCAGGCTCCCCCTGCTCCCTCTACCGCTGCTGCCTCGGCTTCCGCCTCGAGAGGAATGTTGCCACCTGCCGAGCAGCAAACAGAGGATGTGTCACCGACACCACCACCACCACCGCCACCGTCACCTAGCGTCTCCACTATTTCACACAGCAGCGTTCAGCTCTCCATCTCTCAAACCTTTGAGAGGAAGCGCAAATTCCCACCTAGTCACCCTCGAGCCCTTGGCCTGAATGCCAGCATTTCTAAACTACTGGCCTTTGAAATGCTGTCATTCCGGCTGGTGGACACAGACAGCTTCAAACAGCTGATGGCCATGGCTGTCCCCCAGTATGTGGTTCCCAGCCGCCACTACTTCTCCAAGACAGCCGTGCCTTCCCTGCACATGCAAGTGTCCGATAAAATCAAGTGTGCACTGCGCAACGCCATTTGTGGCAAGGTCCACCTAACCACAGATACGTGGACCAGTAAGCACGGCCAGGGACGCTATATCTCCCTAACTGCACACTGGGTAAATGTAGTGGCGGCTGGGCCCCAGGCGGAGAGTTCCTTGGCGCACGTCCTTCCGCCGCCGAGGTTCACAGGGCATCATTCTTTGCCTCCTGTAGCCTCCTCCTCCTACTCGGCTTGCTCCTCCTCCTCCTCTGCTTCCACCAGCTCATCCAGTCAGCCACACACCTTCACCACCAACTTCAGCACAGCCCGGGTTAAACGTCAGCAGGCCATTCTGAAACTCATATGTTTGGGGGACAGGCCCCACACCGCCCAGGAGTTGTGGCGGGGTATTGAACAACAGACCGACCAGTGGTTGCTGCCGGTGGGCCTCAAGCCCGGCCTGGTGGTGTGCGATAATGGGCGAAATCTCGTGGCAGCTCTGGGACTAGCCGGTTTGACGCACATCCCTTGCCTGGCGCATGTGCTGAATTTGGTGGTGCAAAAGTTCATTCACAACTACCCAGACATGTCAGAGCTGCTGCATAAAGTGCGGGCAGTCTGTGCGCGCTTCCGGCGTTCACATCCTGCAGCTGCTCGCCTGTCAGCGCTACAGCGGAACTTCGGCCTTCCCGCTCACCGCCTAATATGCGACGTGCCCACCCGGTGGAACTCCACCTTGCACATGCTGGAGAGACTGTGCGAGCAGCAGCAGGCCATAGTGGAGTTTCAGCTGCAGCACGCACGGGTCAGTCGCACTGCGGAACAGCACCACTTCACCACCAATGATTGGGCCTCCATGCGAGACCTGTGTGCCCTGTTGCGCTGTTTCGAGTACGCCACCAACATGACCAGTAGCGATGCCACTGTTATCAGCGTGACAATACCAATTCTATGTCTCCTAGAGAAAACGCTTAGGGCGATGATGGAAGAGGAGGTGGGCCAGGGCCAGGAGGAAGAGGAGGAGGATGACGGGTCGTTTTTAGCACTTTCAGGCCAGTCTGTTAGAAGTGGCTCAGAGGGAGGTTTTTTGCAACAGCAGAGGGCAGGTACAAATGTGGCCAGCCAGGAACCACTACTGGAGGACGAGGAGGATGAGGAGGAGGTGGAGGAGGATGAGGATGAAGCAGGTTCACAGTGGGGTGGCACCCAGCACAGAGCAGGCACATCCCTGGTGCGTGGCTGGGGGGATACAGAGGATGATGACGATACGCCTCCCACAGAGGACAGCTTGTCCTTACCTCTGGGGAGCCTGGCACACATGAGCGATTACATGCTGCAGTGCCTGCGCAACGACAGCAGAGTTGCCCACATTTTAACGTGTGCTGACTACTGGGTGGCCACCCTGCTGGATCCACGGTACAAAGACAATGTGCCCACTTTACTTCCTGCACTGAAGCATGATAAGAAGATGCGCGAGTACAAGCACACGCTGGTAGACGTGCTCCTGAATGCATTCCCAACTGTCACAGGGGAACAGGTGGAAGGCCAAGGCCAAGGCAGAGGAGGAGCTAGAGGTCGCCCACGCAGCAGTGTCACGGCCAGCTCCTCTGAGGGCAGGGTTAGCATGGCAGAAATGTGGAAAAGTTTTGTCTCCATGCCACAGCTAACCACCCACCACCTGATACGGAACGTGTTAGCAGGAGGCAACATTTCACTAACATGGTTGAACAGTACGTCTGCACACAACTCCATGTACTGACGGATGGTTCGGCCCCATTCAACTTCTGGGTTTCCAAATTGTCCACGTGGCCAGAATTAGCATGTTATGCCTTGGAGGTGCTGGCCTGCCCGGCGGCCAGCGTTTTATCTGAACGTGTATTCAGCACGGCAGGGGACGTCATTACTGACAAACGCAGCCGCCTGTCCGCAGCCAACGTGGACAAGCTGACGTTTATAAAAATGAACCAGGCATGGATCCCACAAGATCTGACCCTCCCTTGTGCAGAGTAGTCCTTAATAACTGCCATGTTGTCTTGTACTCCTGGCCACTTCTTCATTGAAAAATCAATTTTTGAAATTAAGTAGGATCTTGGGGTGCAACCCAGAGTTGAATGAACCTTCCGTCTGTCTGGGTGCCGGGGCCAAAGTACATGAAAGTGTCCTTCTCCTGTGCTGGGTGATATGAATGTTATACTTGTGCTGTCTGACATGTCTCCTTTGTGTGGGTGCAGGGGGCCAAAGTCACTGAAAGCGGCCTTCTCCTGTGGTGGCTGATATAAATGCCTGAATCTCTGCTGTGGGACCTCTCTCCTCCGTGTGGCTGCAGGGGTCAAAGTCTCTAAAAGTGCCCTTCTCCTGTGGTGGTTGGTGTAAAACTGATGCTTGTGCTATCTGACCTGTCTCCTCTGTGTCGGTGCTAAGGCCTAAGTCACTGAAAGCGGCCTTCTCCTGTGCTGGCTGATATAAATGCCTGAATCTCTGTTTGGGACCTCTCTCCTCTTTCTGGGTGCAGGGGTCAAAGAAACAAAAGGTGGCCTACTCCTGTGGTGGTTGATGTAAAACTGATGCTTGTGCTTTCTGACCTGTCTCCTCTGTGTCGGTGCTAAGGCCTAAGTCACTGAAAGCGGCCTTCTCTTGTGCTGGCTGATATAAATGCCTGAATCTCTGCTGTGGGACCTCTCTCCTCCGTGTGGCTGCAGGGGTCAAAGTCTCTAAAAGTGCCCTTCTCCTGTGGTGGTTGATGTGAAACTGATGCTTGTGCTATCTGACCTGTCTCCTCTGTGTCGGTGCTAAGGCCTAAGTCACTGAAAGTGGCCTTCTCCTGTGCTGGCTGATATAAATGCCTGAATCTCTGCTGTGGGACCTCTCTCCTCTTTCTGGGTGCAGGGGTCAAAGTCTCTAAAAGTGCCCTTCTCCTGTGGTGGTTGATGTGAAACTGATGCTTGTGCTATCTGACCTGTCTCCGATGTGTCGGTGCTAAGGCCTAAGTCACTGAAAGCGGCCTTCTCCTGTGCTGGCTGATATAAATGCCTGAATCTCTGCTGTGGGACCTCTCTCCTCCGTCTGGGTGCAGGGGTCAAAGTCTCTCAAAGTGGCCTTCTCTTGTGCTGGGTGATGTGAAACTGATGTTTTTGCCATCTGACATGGTTGCCGGGGTCCCATTAAATGATGGCCTACTCCTGTGGTGGGTGATCTAAATGCCTGATTCTCTGCTGTGAAACCTCTCTCCTCTGTCTGGGTGCAGGGGTCAAAGTCTCTCAAAGTGGCCTTCTCTTGTGCTGGGTGATGTGAAACTGATGTTTGTGCCATCTGACATGGTTGCCGGGATCCCATTAAATGATGGCCTACTCCTGTGGTGGGTGATCTAAATGCCTGATTCTCTGCTGTGAAACCTCTCTCCTCCGTCTGGGTGCAGGGGTCAAAGTCTCTCAAAGTGGCCTTCCCCTGTGCTGGGTGATGTGAAACTGATGTTTGTGCCATCTGACATGGTTGCCGGGGTCCCATTAAATGATGGCCTACTCCTGTGGTGGGTGATCTAAATGCCTGATTCTCTGCTGTGAAACCTCTCTCCTCCGTCTGGGTGCAGGGGTCAAGGTCTCTCAAAGTGGCCTTCTCCTGTGCTGGGTGATGTGAAACTGATGTTTGTGCCATCTGACATGGTTGCCGGGGTCCCATTAAATGATGGCCTACTCCTGTGGTGGGTGATCTAAATGCCTGATTCTCTGCTGTGAAAACCTCTCTCCTCTGTCTGGGTGCTGGTCCGAAATAAATGAGAGTGGCCTTCTCCGGTGGTGGTTGATATGACGCATGATTCCTTGATGTGGGACCTCTCTCCTCTGTCTGGGTGCTGGTCCAAAATACATGAGAGTGGCCTTCTCCGGTGGTGGTTGATATGAGGCATGATTCCTTGCTGTGGGACCTGTATCCTCTGTCTGGGTGCTGGTCCAAAATAAATGAGAGTGGCCTTCTCCGGTGGTGGTTGATATGACGCATGATTCCTTGCTGTGGGACCTGTATCCTCTGTCTGGTTGCTGGTCCAAAATAAATTAGAGTGGCCTTCTCCGGTGGGGGTTGATATGACGCATGATTCCTTGATGTGGGACCTCTCTCCTCTGTCTGGGTGCTGGTCCAAAATACATGAGAGTGGCCTTCTCCGGTGGTGGTTGATATGACGCATGATTCCTTGCTGTGGGACCTGTATCCTCTGTCTGGTTGCTGGTCCAAAATAAATGAGAGTGGCCTTCTCCGGTGGGGGTTGATATGACGCATGATTCCTTGCTGTGGGACCTGTATCCTCTGTCTGGTTGCTGGTCCAAAATAAATTAGAGTGGCCTTCTCCGGTGGGGGTTGATATGACGCATGATTCCTTGATGTGGGACCTCTCTCCTCTGTCTGGGTGCTGGTCCAAAATACATGAGAGTGGCCTTCTCCGGTGGTGGTTGATATGACGCATGATTCCTTGCTGTGGGACCTCTCTCCTCTGACTGGGTGCTGGGGCCTAAATAACTGAAAATGGCCTTCTCCAGTGGTGGGTGATATGACGCATGATTCCTTGCTGTGGGACCTCTCTCCAATTGATATTGGTTAATTTTTATTTATTTTATTTTATTTTAATTCATTTCCCTATCTACATTTGTTTGCAGGGGATTTACCTACATTTTGCTGCCTTTTGCATCCCTCTAGCCCTTTCCGGGAGTCTTTTACAGCCTTTTTAGTGCCCAAAAGTTCGGGTCCCCATTGACTTCTATGGGGTTCGGGTTTGGGATGAAGTTCGGGTTGAGTTCGGATCACGAACCCGGACATTTTCCGGAAGTTCGGCCGAACCTCTCAAACCCGAACATCCAGGTGTTCGCTCATCTCATCTTAGGGACTCTAGGGCCCATTTTATTGCCAGACACTCCCGTTCCACAATTGAGTAATTCCCCTCACATGAGTTCAGTTTCCTACTTAGATACATAAATAATCATCTATGGTACCTAGCCTGGGTAAGGGTATTTAACACAAATATTATTTAACAGATGCCCAGACGGGCAGTAAACCTATCTTGACCCAGGTTATTATAAAACGTCACTTTTATTTGACATACACTAAAAATTAAAGTGTGAGATGCATGCAACTTTAACAAACCAAAAATTATTTGTTAAAAGTACAGTCGACATTCCACCTATGGATAGAGATGTTATTCAGAAAGAGAGAGGGTAGGGAGATGTGCACAATCTCCCATCCTATCACTGCTAGATATAGCGTACTATGATGTCACTGTTTGCAGAGCAGGTTGCTAATAAGATATATCTGGCACCTTTGCCGTATTTTGTGGTGAAGACTTGTGTACCTTCACACCACTGTCAGATTAACACAGCCACCATTAGCATGTGTGTAAACTGACATTGAGCCTGAGGGCTGCTAGCCCTACAAACAGAGGTAGCTACAGTTAAGTGCTGCGGCTCACATCAGTACACTAAAGTGCCAAGCATTTGAACAAAGTCTAACCAGACTATTATTAGTTGATTGCTAGTGGAGTGAAAGGCCACATTTAAAAACTAGCACTGCCCCCCGACATGTTTCACCAGACTTCTGGCTTCTTCAGGGGTAAATGGGCAGCTGTTGCATTCATCTCACACTTTAATTTTTAGTGTATGTCAAATAAAAGTGACGTTTCATAATAACCTGGGTCAAGATAGGTTTACTGCCCGTCTGGGCATCTGTTAAATAATATTTCTACTTAGATACATGACAGGATGCTCTTTTCCGTTAACCTCCTGAAACATAACAGCCCCTAGTCCCACCTTTGATGCATCTGTCTGCACTATAAATTCCTTGGAGAAATCTGGCGCTATTAGCACTGGTTGTCTACAAAGAATGGACTTTACTTCTACAAATGCCTTTTCTGCCTCCGGGGACCACTGAACCATAACCAACTTTTTCCCTTTCATGAGGTCAGACAAAGGAGCAAAGTTGGGGACTTGCAAAGTTGGGGACAAATCGCTGATAATACCCGACTATCCCTAAGAAAGCCTACACTTGTTTTTTGTAAGAGGCCGGGGCCAACTCTGTTTGGCATTTACCTTGTTGGCCTGGGGTTTAATCATGCCTCTTCCCACAACGTAACCCAAGTATTTGGCTTGCTCCATACCTATGGCACACTTCTCTGGGTTGGCTGTAAACCCTGCTTCTCTGAGTGGGTCTAGAACTGCCTGGACTTTACTTAAAGGGTTTCTGTCACCAACTTTTGATAATATAAGCTGTCTGACATTAGCTATGTGCTAATGTCAGACCAGCTTGATGTCTTTTTTATAAAAATCGGATGTATATATAGTCAGAAAAACTTACTTTTATAATATGTAAATTAGCCTCTAGGAGCAGGGGGGGCGTTGCCCTGCTCCTAGCGGCTCCGTCCGGCAACCTGCTGGCACGCCCCTTCTTAGTTTGATAGACAGTGCGGGGAAGTGATCCTCCTGCACTGTCTTCTTCTGAAATCCCGCCTGCACCGCCGCTCTGTATTCGGCGCAGGCGCGGTGAGCAGAGGACGCTGGTGCCTGCTGTCCTCTGCTCACCGCGCCTGCGCCGAATACAGAGCGGCGGCGCAGGCGCGGGATTTCAGAAGACAGTGCAGGAGGATCGCTTCCCCGCACTGTCTATCAAACTAAGAAGGGGCGTGCCAGCAGGTTGCCGGACGGAGCCGCTAGAAGCAGGGCAACGCCCCCCTGCTCCTAGAGGCTAATTTACATATTATAAAAGTACGTTTTTCTGACTATATATACATCCGATTTTTATAAAAAAGACATTATCAAGCTGGTCTGACATTAGCACATAGCTAATGTCAGACAGCTTATAATGTCAAAAGTTGGTGACAGAAACCCTTTAAATGGGTTTCCCAATCCAGGCTGTAGATAACAATGTCATCTAAGTAGGCTGCTGCATATTCCCTGTGGGAAAGCAAAATGTCATCCATCAACCCAAATGGCATCCTCACATAGTGGAAACATGCCTCTGACGTAGAAAAGGCTGTTTTATCTCGGGCCTCTTTTGCCAATGGTATTTGCCAATACCCTTTGGTGAGGTCTAATGTGGTTATATACCTGGCGGGACCCAACCTTTCAACCAGTTCATCCACCCTGGGCATAGGGTAAGCATCCTTCTTGGAAACCTGATCAAGTTTCCGAAAGTCATTACAAAAGCTCCAGCTTCAATTTGGTTTTGGGACCAACACAATTGGGCTGGACCATTCACTTTTGGACCTTTCAATTACTCCTAATTGTAACATCCTCTGAACCTCTTCTGAGACCGCCTGTCTACGGGCTTCTGGGATGGGATACGGTTTTACTTTAAACCATCTGTGGGGCTCAGTGATGACATCATGTTCCACCACATTAATGCGACCTGGTAAGCTAGAGAATATGTCCGTATTACGTTGCAACAACTGTTTAGTTTCCTGTCTTTGGGGACGTGAGAAGGAACTAGTAATTGTCACCTTCTCAAACTCAGGATCAGAAACAGTGGGAGATAAGAGAGTAGCTGACAAGGACTCCCGTTCTCTCCAAGGTTTCATTAAGTTTACATGATAGATCTGCACTGGTTTCCTTTTCCCTGGCTGATGGACTCTATAATTTACTTCCCCAACTTTTTCCATCACCTCAAAAGGTCCCTACCATTTAGCCAATAACTTTCTCTCAACCGTAGGTACCAGAATTAATACCCGATCCCCTGGCTTAAACTCTCTAATTCTGGCAGAACGGTTGAACACACTTCTCTGAGATTCTTGGGCCCTCTGGAGATGTTCTTTCACTATGGGCATAACCTTGGAAATTCTCTCCTGCATTTGTACCACATGATCAATGACACTTCTGTATGGAGTAACTTCAGTCTCCCACATCTCCTTAGCTATATCAAGCAAACCTCGAGGGTGTCTACCATAAAGCAACTCAAAAGGTGAGAACCCTGTAGAAGCTTGAGGAACTTCCCGGATTGAAAACAACAGATATGGCAACAAACAATCCCAATCCTTACCATCTTTCTCAATGGCCTTTTTCAACATGGCTTTCAAGGTTTTATTGAACCTTTCTACAAGGCCATCGGTTTGGGGATGGTACACTGAAGTTTTTAACTGTTTAATTTTCAGTAGTTTACACAGCTCGACCATAACCCTGGACAAAAATGGGATCCCTTGGTCAGTCAAGATTTATTTGGGGAATCCCACTCTCATGCAACTCCCGAGCAATAGTTTTAGCAGAGGAGTTTTGTAACGGCACGGCCTCTGGATACCGGGTAGCATAATCCAGCACTACTAGAATATACGAGTGTCCCCTAGCTGATTTGTCTAATGGTCCCACTAAGTCCATGGCGATCTTTTCAAATGGTATCTCAATAATGGGAAGTGGCACCAAAGGACTTTTAAAATGAGACAGCGGGGCCTTTAATTGGCATGTAGGGCAGGATTTACAGTATTCGTCTATTTCTTTATAACACCCCGGCCAATAGAACCTCTGAAATATTCTTTAGCGGGTTTTATCTGTACCTAGGTGACCCCCTAACACATGAGTATGAGCCATTTCTAGGACCATTTTTCTATAGGGCCCGGGAACCACTAACTGTTCTATCACCTCATTATGAGCTTTGGTAACCCGATATAAGAGGTCATTGTGCATTTCAAAATACGGATACCTGTGGTCAGCACCCGGCTCTTGGGGGACACCATTTAGAACAGTCACATTTGCTAGAGCCCCTTTTAGAGTGGGGTCTTGCGCCTGGGCCATCCCAAAATTCCCATGCGGGATATCCAGAACGGGTATGGTCTCTGCAGATTCTACAGTCTCACTCTCGTCTCCCACCAAGACAGATACCGGAAACCTCTCAACTATCTCAGCTGGTTCACTAGGCATATTCTGGTTTGTGGTTTCCTCAACATGAGACACATCATAAGCAGGTGCAACTTTTACTTGTTTGGGTGACATTTTACCCCACAGTTCCCAAAACAACGGAAGATCCCGCCCTATTATCATGGCATGCAGTAAGTTCTTCACCACACCCACCGTATGCAATACAGTCCCACAATAAGTGGCTATGTTGACCTGAGCAACTGCATAGTTCTTAACATCCCCATGCACACACATCACCCCCATGCCCTGTCCAGGCAATACGGGAACAAGATTTTCTCTGACAAGTGTGACCAGGCTTCCTGAGTCTAGTAGTGCAGTCACAGGGCTAGCATTGACAGTCACCTTATTTCTAACAGGAAGACCGCGCAGCTTTTAACTCCTTCCCGGGGATTAAAAGTCGAGTAGGATCCAGAAATCACGTCTTTAAATGCATCCGATCACTGAATTCCCGGTCACTTTCTTGTGTCACCTCCAAGATCTCAGATAAGAGGGCTTGACATAGTGAAGTACCACCACAAATAGTCTTATAAAAGTATTTTATTATACTTACAAAGGTATAAAATTTCAATGCATACAAAATCAATGCTGCATGCTTGCCCGACCCGGATTTCGCCTGTATTTGCTTCGTCAGGGGCTGCTCTGAAAACCACTTGTTCCTCCCTCCTATTTATACTCAGGTGGGTGTTTAATTACCACATTTGCTCCAAAAAGCATTTTTCTTACTTAAAACTCTTCACCTTTCAATTTATCTCTCATGATTCATCTCAGCCAGCAATTCACATTATAGTTACTTTCTCAAACATAAAATATAAAAAATACCGCAGTTTTCTATTCCACCCTATTCACATGTATCTTTTTCAACATCGTCCACCGACATTTCGATTATGACATACCCATTGTAATTTTACCCTTTATCCCTTCAGGCATGTATTAATATCAAATTCAATGTTCAGTCTACTAGGTTGCAGTGTATTTAACTTGTAAAAGTAAAATACAGGATTTTTTCTATGCGCTTTTTTAAAATGCGCAGAGACACGGTGTGTATCCACCCCTTTTTTATGTTTCTTATATGTTCTTGTAAACGGGTTTTTAGTTTTCTGAGGGTCCGTCCCACATACTGGAGGCTGCAAGGGCACTCTAGCATGTAAATGACCCCCATACTTTCCCAGGTTATCTCTCCTTGTATCATATAGGTGGTCTCTTTACTGTTCGAGATTACTTCTTCGATTTTAAATAGCCTTCCACTTTTTGACCGCACCTTGCAAGCCACACAAAAACCGCACCAAGTGAATTTGTGTTTATCATTTTTCTGTTGACATATGGATAAACAACTATGCACCAGCTTTTCTTTAATATTCGGAGCCTTTTTATATACAACTATTGGTTTATCAGGGATGATGCTTCTTAAAATCGGATCATTTTTTAATACCCCCCAATTTTTCCTCACCGCATCTTTAATCCAGCCCGCACTAAACTGAACGAAACTGTGTGATAAATGAAAATCTCATTTTATCATTGTTCTTTTCTCCCGTATGTTCTTTTGATATATACCTATCTTCTTTCGCTATTTCGTTCCTGCATTTTTTCAAACGGCTTTCCTCATATCCTTTCTCCACAAATCTATTTTCTATTATTTTACTTTGCTCATGATAATCCTTGATTTTAGTGCAGTTACGGTGTATTCTTTTAAACTGGCTTTTGGGAATGTTTTTTTAGCCATGGCTTGTGATGGCAGCTACAGGTTTGAATATAGTTGTTTACATCTGTGGGCTTGAAGTAAGTAGTGGTTATGAACCTCCCTTTTTCTAAACTAATAGTCAGATCCAAAAAATGTACAGAGTTAACGCTTACATCACCAGTGAATTTTATGTATGTTAAAAATTGATCCAACTCTTGCTTGTTACCCCGCCATATGACTAGACAATCGTCTATAAATCTTTTCCACAGTAGAAGACCTTGTCCCGACAAGTCTCTCTGCAATTTAGAGGCAATAAAATTCTCTTCCCACATGGCTATATATACATTAGCAAAACTTGGGGCGAATTTCGCCCCCATCGCCGTTCCAGTATGCTGTAAATAGTAACCATCATCAAACCAAAAATAATTGTGTTTTAAACAAAAATCTAAGCACCTTAAAAAATTTCTCTGTTCTTCCACCATTCCTAAATCTCTTTCCATCATCTCAGCTACCACAGCAATCCCTTTGTTTTTCAGGATTACTGTGAATAGCGATGTCACATCGACTGTTGCTAAGTAGATTTCCCTTTCTAACTGCCCCAGATTTTCAAGATGTTTTATAGTATCTCCTGTATCTTGTAGATACGACGGGGCTTTCAATGGTGTTTTTATGGATCTTAGGGAGATAGTATATTACCGGGATGACTGGATGTTTGATATTTAAATATTCATACTCTTTGTTATTCAAAATATTCTTTGCCTTCCCTTCACTCAGTACTTCACCCAATTCTCTTTTGAATTCAACAGTCAGATCTCTTTTAATCACTTTATAAGTTTCTTTATCCCGCCACATATCTCGCATTTTTTCTTCATATTTTTCTCTGTCCAAAATTACTTTCCCTCCCCCTTTATCATTCGGTATTACGGGATAAAGAAACTTATAAAGTGATTAAAAGAGATCAACATCAGAGGTGTGATTCTGTACAGTAAACACCTTTTTGAAATCTGCAGTCATCAACACTGGTTGTCTACAAAGGGCAGACTTAAACTCCTGAAATGTACTCTCAGCTTCTGTGCTTCATTTACCATGGCCGACTTACTTCCCTTGGTGAGGTCTTTCAAGGGTACTGCTACACTAGCAAAGTTTGGGATAAACCTACAGCAGTACCCCACAATTTCCAAAAAGGCTCTCACTTGTTATTTTGTTATGGGCCGGGGCCAATTTTGGATGGCTTCTACCTTATTCACCTGAGGTTTTATTACACCTCTTCCAATTATATACCCTGAGCAATGGTTTGTGTGCAGGCACACGGTGTGGGTTCCTTTTGGCACACAAAGACGACCTCAATTCAAGGACTTTGGTGCAAGATGCTATTTATTATGTTCAGTAGACAACGCGTTTCGGAGTTTTTATAACTCATTTTTCAAGTCTAAAAGATATAACAAAAAAGGGGGCCGAAGCCAAAATGGATCCCTACACGATTGGAGGGGAGTATATATCCACACACAAAAAAGGATATAATAAAAATAAATATATATGAATAAAGGTAAAAGGATTAAATCAATCAATTAGGATAAAAAATAGTCAATAATTATTACATATTTCACGTCAAATATTGCACATCAAGTGCGTTTAGTAGGCCTAGTGATTGCCCAAAGAATGAATTCTTAGTGTAAGATATATTACCATAAGTCTTAATAGTATATAATAAGCAATCAACGGTATAAAATATGTGGCATAAAAAGGTCTAATTACTGGACCATGATATGTATTAAAATAATTACATGAAAAATTCTTGGTGTCACTGATATGGTTAGGCATAATGCTTGTGTGATATATTACAACAGGGTGTGGTAAGATGAAATGAGAGGTTTACCTTGGCGACGCCAACAGCAAGAGTGGCCAGGTGGCTGAAGGAGGAAAAGTGTATAGTTAGAATGAGCTAGTAATGGCTAGTAGCTTAGGGGAGGGAAATATATAGTTAGCTGATGGTCATGGGGTGTACAGCAGAGGCTGTGGGACAGTTTGGTCAGAGTAAGCAATTTATACTTTGTAACTAAGGAGAGATTAAATAGTATTTGGATCGTGATGGCTCACCTAAAACAGGCTATTGAGTGGGTGCCTCCAGCAATGATAGACTCACCCAGTCTATGAAAAAGTACATAAAATTGATAGTTTTGCTGGGCACACCTCACCTGGTCTTGCACATGTGTATATCAATGTATCACAATTTGAACAATCAATGCTGTCACTCAATTTTAGTATGTACTTCTAACAACTAGTTTATTCATAAAACCATCAATAGATAAAACATGATTATGTCGAAAATCAAAAATACATAGTTGCAATACAAAAAATTTAAAAAAGTGATTTAAAATATATCAATAACAAAAATATAAAAATAAAATAAAATAGAGGATCAGTTCATGAACGCTGGTTCGTATTTAGCGTTCACCCAGCATACGTATATGCACAATGTTCAGCAGATATCTATTGGATATACATGAGGATGTGGTACCTAGAAAGCAATTGACACTATATTCCCATAACGTTGTATATCATAATATATATCAAACTCCGATATAGTATGTCCAATGGAGTTCTTATTTACGTTTTTTTTCCCCCGGGTTTGTTTTTTTTTTTGCCTTTTGCGGTTTCTCAGAATGCACTTTCAATCTTGCTTTTTGCGGTTTCTCAGAATGCACTTTCAATCTTACATATATAGTATTTTAATCCACAGGGGTTATTATGCCCAATTCATGAAATAATTTAAATACTTGTTGAATACAATGTCCAGCATTTGTTGTAAATTTTAAAAAATACCTGGATAACAGCCACGTGATATGCTGCGCTAGAATATCATTATAATAGATGTTATGATCATCTTCCTGCTGTGTATAAATGCTTGTAACTCACAGATTATTTGTAGCAATCTTAAATTGTTAGTGAGTCGCACTGCAGTTGCACAATGTTGCAGAATGAAATCAAACTTGTCCGCCTATTCGGCGTTACTCACAGTTCAGGAGTGCACGGAGCTCCGTGCTGAATGCGGCTATTAATGAAAGCAGCTGAGAATAGGAAACTTTCGGCGTTCCACGTGGCTGAGGTGTATTGAGATAAATCTGCGTGCCGTTTCCAGGTTATTTCAGGACTTGAATTTCAGTTAGGAGCGCTCCTATTAGAAAAAAATTGTAGTCGCTGTACACATCTGCGGGGGGGGCTTCTTTCCCAAACGCGTTTCGAAGACGCTACTGTCTTCTTCTTCAGTGGTTGAAGCCCCCTTGCGATCCTCCCCCTCTATTTATACTGCATGCTGGTCATCTTGGTTGTGGAAAAACACGGTGCTGGACTATTCATCCACTCCACTGGTCTCCAATTCACCATTGTATGTTCATCCCACTCATTAAATGTATTTTCAACTTATTTGTGCATATATTGTTTGCTTATATAATGTGATTGTTTGTATTTGTTCAGACTTTTGGTTAGATTAATATCCACCATATCTGAGAATAATCAAAAACACTTTGTGATCTTCCTGCGTTTTTAATGCGTTTTATCCGGGTTTTTAGAAATCATGGATTATAAACAATAAGTTGCAGTATATATAACCCATATCGGATATTTTCAGCTTTGGGAAAGGGTATACATTGTTAATCACTTCCCCACATTTTATAGTATAGTATAAATAGAGGGGGAGGATCGCAAGGGGGCTTCAACCACTGAAGAAGAAGACAGTAGCGTCTTCGAAACGCGTTTGGGAAAGAAGCCCCCCCGCAGATGTGTACAGCGACTACAATTTTTTTCTAATAGGAGCGCTCCTAACTGAAATTCAAGTCCTGAAATAACCTGGAAACGGCACGCAGATTTATCTCAATACACCTCAGCCACGTGGAACGCCGAAAGTTTCCTATTCTCAGCTGCTTTCATTAATAGCCGCATTCAGCACGGAGCTCCGTGCACTCCTGAACTGTGAGTAACGCCGAATAGGCGGACAAGTTTGATTTCATTCTGCAACATTGTGCAACTGCAGTGCGACTCACTAACAATTTAAGATTGCTACAAATAATCTGTGAGTTACAAGCATTTATACACAGCAGGAAGATGATCATAACATCTATTATAATGATATTCTAGCGCAGCATATCACGTGGCTGTTATCCATGTATTTTTTAAAATTTACAACAAATGCTGGACATTGTATTCAACAAGTATTTAAATTATTTCATGAATTGGGCATAATAACCCCTGTGGATTAAAATACTATATATGTAAGATTGAAAGTGCATTCTGAGAAACCGCAAAAAGCAAGATTGAAAGTGCATTCTGAGAAACCGCAAAAGGCAAAAAAAACCAAACCCGGGGGAAAAAAACCGTAAATAAGAACTCCATTGGACATACTATATCGGAGTTTGATATATATTATGATATACAACGTTATGGGAATATAGTGTCGATTGCTTTCTAGGTACCACATCCTCATGTATATCCAATAGATATCTGCTGAACATTGTGCATATATACGTATGCTGGGTGAACGCTAAATACGAACCAGCGTTCATAAACTGATCCTCTATTTTATTTTATTTTTATATTTTTGTTATTGATATATTTTAAATCACTTTTTTAAATTTTTTGTATTGCAACTATGTATTTTTGATTTTCGACATAATCATGTTTTATCTATTGATGGTTTTATGAATAAACTAGTTGTTAGAAGTACATACTAAAATTGAGTGACAGCATCGATTGTTCAAATTGTGATACATTGATATACACATGTGCAAGACCAGGTGAGGTGTGCCCAGCAAAACTATCAATTTTAGAGATTAAATAGTGGCTAGTGGCAGTGAAGGATCATAAAAAACCATAGCTATGGGGTCATGGTGTCCATTGGCGGTAGTAGGACGGCTTACCTGAGTGCTCCCTCTGGTGCTTGCTGCTGTGTGTGGCACGGCTCACCACGTGTGTGAGCGCACGCTTTCTATAGCTGTGGAGGAGGAGGCTGGGTGGATGAAGTCAGAGGGATCTTCCCTCTGCAGCGCTGTCAAGCGCTGAGAGAGCCCACCAGCTGGGGATGATAGGCTGACAGAAAACGAACGGGCTGAGTGTCTGCAGCACTGGGGGATAGTGTGCTGATAGTGACAAGCTGGAGCAGCGCAACTAGACCTGACTATATGGGGGAATATAGCTGGGCTGTGTGGCAATAGAAATGTAGATGGACGAAGAGGGGATGTTGTGAGATGGAAGCAGGGAAATGAGACAATTGAGGATGTGTGGTTTGCAATGACTAAAGTGATTGTTTATGTCACCAAAGTGACATGGTGACCTATATGTGAACTGGATGGCTCTGGGAAGGGGATAGATGGATTGGGGGAGGAGGAGCCAGAGAGGGATATTGCTGGATGTGGGGAGATACGGTTTGATGGGATGGATGGGGGGGTGATGGTGGTGTTGATTGGGATTGGGTGACCTAATGGCTGGGCAGAATGGGTGGGGGAGGGAGGCTATATAACTGGAAGGGTTGGGGGAAATGGGATCGAGGGATAAGTAGGAGTGTATAGTAGAGAATGCGAAGAGGTGTACTGCAATTTGGGGTTCAGAAGCAGTTGTTTTCTAGAGATTAATTTAAACCGTATGGTTCTATAGTTTGGAGTTTAAATATCCAGTACATTTCTTTTCTCCTCAATTTCTGATGGCGGTTTCCCTGGGTGGCTGGGATTTCTTCAATCAGTAGCAGGGAAAGTTCTTCCGGGTCTTTATTATGTGCCTGGATGAAATGTCGGGAGACCCCATGTTTGAGAAAGCCATTTGTAATGTTCCAGCGATGTTTGTTCATCCTCTCTATTATGGTGAGGGTGGTATGGCCAATATATTGCAGTCCACAAGTGCACTCTAATAGGTAAATGACAAAGGTTGATGAGCAGTTTAAAAAATGTTTTATTTCAAAATGTTCTCCTGTCACGTTATTGGAGAACTTGGTGATCCGGGTTGAAATGTTAAGGCAGTACTTACATTGGCGGTATCCGCATTTATAATTGCCGAGTACTTTAGGAAAAAGGCTCAAAATGGGAAAGGATTGTTTCTTTTGGGAGCGCAAACGGCTGGGGTCGATGAGGTTCTTAATTATTCGCGCTCTTCTGAAGGTTTTGTGTGGCTCCGGTTGTATATGTTTTATTAGGAAAGGATCCGCTTGTAGTCTCCGCCAATGTTTCTTGAATATATCTCTCAGAATCGTGTGGTTGGTATTGAAAGTGGTTATGAAGGAGGTCTTATACTTATTGATGACATCTGGATTGGTTTGTTCAGTCACTAGTTGTTTAGGTTCAGGTGATAGACAGTCTTCCTGGGTATATTCCTGTGCCCACCGTAGTGCTGCCTCGACGACACCACATAGTTACCCTTTGTTGTAGAATCTTTTTTCGATTACCTGACTTTGTAGTTTGAAATCTTCATCCTTTGTACAGTTCCGGCGGAATGTTGTTTTTCCACTTCTTTTGGTGCGCGCTCCGGTAGTCCAGGTGGCTGTTGCCATCTACTTTTTTGAAATAGGTCTTAGTTTCAATGGTGTTATTCTTGGTGGACAGGACTAAGTCCAGGTATTCAATGGATGTCTCTGAGTAATTAGCTGTGAAAGCGAGGTTGAATTCATTGTTATTCAGGTGAGCAGTGAAATCAGTTTGCCTCATCTAGGCTGCCATCCCAGATTAGTAATAGGTCGTCGATATAGCGTTTATAGAATACCAATTTGTTTTCTGGGGGTGTTCGTTATAAATGAATCGCTCTTCGAAAATCCCCATATACAGATTCGCGAAACTTGGCGCAAATCACGTCCCCATTGCGGTTCCCCTTGTTTGCTTGTAGATTTTGTTATCGAAAGTAAAGACATTGTGGTTGAGTATAAAATCAATGCCATCCAAAATAAATTGTGCCTGTAAGGCCGGGAGGTTCACATCCTGTTGTAGGAACTGTCGTAAAGCGTCGATCCCTGTTTTGTGTGGGATGTTCAAATATAGTGAGACAACATCAAGTGTGGTCCAAATGTAGGATTTTTTCCAATTTAGTTTTTTGAGGAGGGTGATTAAAGTGGCGGAATACTTGAGATAGGATGGTAACTGGACCACATATTTCTGTAAAAAAATATCAATATAATGGGATAGATTGCATGTTAGTGAAGAAATTCCAGAAATAATAGGTCTCCCTGGTGGGTTATTGATGGATTTGTGTACTTTGGGTAGGTGGTAAAACAAAGCTAGGTTCGGATGGTCTATGGTAATATATTCCTTCTCTTTTTTAGTTAGTATTTTTTGAGATACGGCCGTTTCTAGAAGGCTCATTAATTTTCTGATGTCCTCCTTTAGGGGGTTCTAGGTTAGGATCTGGTAGTATTCTTTATCCCTAGAATTTTAAACGCTTCGGCTAGATTGTCATCATGGTCTTGGATCACAATGCCACCTCCCTTGTCAGCGTTTCTGATGATGATGGAATGGTTATCCATGAGACTTTTGAGGGCAGTCTTTTCATTTTTGTTCTAGGTTGTTTGGGGCTTTTAGATCTTTATTGATGGCTCTGAAATCCTTTGTTACAAGAGCGGAACAGGTTTCAATGTGACTCCCCCTATGGTGTATTGGGTTGAAAGTGGACTTAGGTTTTAGTCCTGTATCGATGGCTTTCGTGGTCTCACTGGATTGTGTAATTTCGGTAACTGGTTGTTCAATGGTCTTGGGTTTTGAAGTCTGTATTTCTAAAATGCCTTGCTAATGTTAATTTCCGGATGTATGAATTGAGGTCCACAAAAAGATCAAATTGGTTGAACTTTCCACTTGGACAAAATGACAATCCTTTTAGTAAGAGGCTGGTTTCTGCTTCATTAAGTTTGTGTGAGGAAAGGTTGAAAATCCTTACTGATGTTTCATCTTGTTTCTTTTCGGGCTCAACCGGTTCCAGATCTCTTTTTGGGGGGTCCCGGTTTCTTTTCTTTTTGTGTTGTTGTTGCTGCTGTTCTTCCTCCTTGTCGTCCTCTTCTAAATGTATTTGTCTTTTGATTCCTCTGTTTGGGACTGGCCTGAAGAAGTCGGTTATCATCGTAGTCCCTGACGGATGCCGCAAGGCATATATTGCTTCTGGGGTCAGGGTCCCGGGTAGGGGTAAAAAAGAAAAAGAATGATGATTGATTAATTCGGTAATGTCCTGGGAACTGGTGTTATGGACAGTGACTGAGGATTCGTTTGGCTGGTGGCCAGAGGGTTCAGTAATACCATAATTACTGTTGTTGTGAATAGTGATTAAAGAATCTTCAGAAAAAGCTGAGTAGTTTTGGGTTGATATGGTAGGTTTGGGGGTGGATGGTATGATATTGGAGGAAGATGGGGGACTGGAGTTGGGATGCTTGGGTGTGGTTTTTGGCGGAGAGCAAAAAGTGGTGGGAGGAAATTGGAGGCGATTGTTGGATAGGTGGTTTAGATCCAGCAGGGTGGTTGGGATGAGGTCATTGGGGATGAACCATTGAATGGATGGTGGTCTGTGGCTCAGGTCCAAAGGTTCTTTTGATGTGTGGTTTATGGTAGTGAGAGATGTAGGATGTTCTGGTGCATGTTTACCAGAGCATGGGGTCTTGTTGGGGGTATGGGGTGAGGGTTGTTGATGGATGCGGAATGTGAGAACGTTTTTTTGGGAGGAGTGTTGGCCCTTCCAGCTTGATGGTTGGGTTTGTTGTTGTGGTTATGTGGTTTTGACCTATGACTGTTGTGAAACGTGTTCTTGTGATATTGTTTTTGGAAAAGTGTGGATTGTGGGGTCTGGTGGATGGGTGGGGAGAGCGATTTGTGAAATGGGTTACCTCTGAATGTCCAGTGAACTGTGGGTGCTGGCGGGATTGGCCACTGGTGGTGTTAGCTATCGTAGTTGATCTCGGTATTGTATGTTGACGTTTATATGGATTTGGCAGAGACTGATTGTCCAATCTATTTAGCCAAAATTTGACGTTGTTAGTACTAAAATCAGTTCTGTCACGATCAAGTATGGTGGATTTGGTTTCAATTATTTCTTTCTCGTGTTGAAGTACTCTTGTTGTAATTAACCGGTCGTATTTGGTAAAATCTATATGGGTTGCGTGTTGGGCTAAAGTAGCTACCTTTTCATCAATCTGTACCTTAAGGGCATCACAGAGTTTCTTCCTTTTGGTCAGTAGCATGTTAAGCATGCCACGTGAACATTTCAATAAATATTCGTCCCATTCTTTGGAAAACACAGGGTCGTTCACAAAACTGCATTTAAACCTCAATCTGAGACCTCTAGGTACGAGGTTCTCTTTTAGATAGATTTTGAGAAGTAACCAGTCCATGTGATGTTGAATCTCTTCTTTCAGTGATTTTTCTAGGCCAAAGAATAGATGTAGAAGATCTTTACTTTCAATCTTTGGTGTCATCTCCGTTGGAGTTTCTTCAGATTGTGGAGGTATAGTTTTTGTATCATTGTTTGTCCAGATTGATACCAGTTTCGTACGTTGTTGGATTCTTTTGGAGCAGTAGTCCATGATTTAAGCTAGTAGTTGTTGCGAGAGAGAAATGTAGAGAAGAACCTAGAGCCGCCGTATGTCCAGGCCAGCAATGCTTGGCCTCAGTCCTGACTCAGTCAGGAATATACAGCATTTATGGCAAGGGAAACAAAATGGGGAGAGGCGCTCATAGGGTAGTAAGTATTGATATTTACGATTTTAGCAAAGTAGATGAAGTATGCTCACCTTTTTGGTGTTGTGCGAGTGTGGGCACAACATCAGCAAGGGCAGGCACTCAAGTGAGGAAAGGGGGGGTTTTGGGGGTCGGTGCTGCCAGTAGCCATTCAATCCTTTTGGATGGGGTTGCCAAACCTCCAGAGGACTGTTTGGGACGTGATCAATGGTTTGTGTGCAGGCACACGGTGTGGGTACCTTTTGGCGCACAAAGACGACCTCAAATCAAGGACTTTGGTGCAAGATGCTATTTATTATGTTCAGTAGACACCTGGATCCCTACACGATTGGAGGGGAGTATATATCCACACACAAAAAAGGATATGATAAACATAAACATATAAATAAAGGTAAAAGGACTGAATCAATCAATTAGGATAAAAATAGTCAATAATTGTTACATATTTCACGTCAAATATTGCACATCAAGTTCGTTTAGTAGGCCTAGTGATAGCCCAAAGAATGAATTCTTAGTGTAAGACGTATTACCCTAAGTCTTAATGGTACAAAATAAGCAATCAATGGTATCATAAAATATGTGGCATAAAAAGGTCTAATTACTGGACCATGATATGTATTAAAATAATTACATGAAAAATTCTTGGTGTCACTGATAGGGTTAGGCATAATGCTTGTGTGATATATTACAACAGGGTGTGGTAAGGGTTAGCTGACTTTAGCGGAGCTATAATAGGTCTGTACCTTTAATTGTTAATTTGTAGTGTTGAGCGAACAGTTCAAGAAAAGTTCGGTTTCGTACCGAATTTTGGGGAGTTCGGGACACGGACCCGAACCTGAACATTTTCAAAAAAGTTCGGGTTTGGGTACGTTGTTCGTCGATTTCTTCCCACTTTCTGCACAGCAGCCAATCAGCTAGCGTTTTACTTCTTGCCCTAAGAGCCCATCACAACCATGCCTACTAATGGCATGGCTGTGATTGGCCAAGTGCAGCATGTGACCCAGCCTCTATTTAAGCTGGAGTCACACTGGAGTTTAAGCTGGAGTCACACTGCTCTGATTAGTGTAGGGAGAGGACGCAGCTGCTGTGAGGGCGAGATTAGGCAGGGAAAAGTCAGCAAAAGCACCTAATGAAGTGATCGATCTACAGCTGTGAATGATTCAACTTCTGCTAGTTACTTGCTCACTAGTTTTTAGGCTGCACAGAGCGTTTTTCTGTCACTTTTTTTCTGGGGTGATCGGCGGCCATTTTGTGACTTGTGGTGCACCAGAACAAGCTGCCACAAAGTCCATTAATCCATCAATACTAGTTTTTTTTTTTTGCTATATCCTACATCAGGGGCTTGGCTGTGCTAACCCCTAGAAACTCAGGATAGCAATTTCTATATTTTATTAAGGGGTTAAATACAATTGCCAAAATACCAATCCCCTAAATCTGGTGTTCCAGCTTTGGCTAGCCAAGTATAATACTGTCTGCTGTCTGGCAAAGGATAGATTATTTTCTGTGGTGAAATTCAATTGCCAAAATAGCAATCCCCTAAATCTGGTGTCCCAGCACTGGCTGGCAAACTATAATAGTGTCCGTCAAAACATATATTTTGTTTTGGGGTGAAATTCAATTGCCAAGATAGCAATACCCTGAATCTGGTGTCCCAGCTGTTGCAGGCTAGGATTCATAGTGTCCGTCAAAACATATATTTTGTTCTGGGGTGAAATTCAATTTCTAAAATAGAAATACCCTGAATCTGGTGTCCCAGCTGTTGCAGGCCAGGATTCATAGTGTCCGCAAAAACATATATTTTGTTCTGGGGTGACATTCAATTGCCGAAATAGCAATACCCTGAATCTGCTATCCCAGCTGTTGCAGGCCAGGATTCATAATGTCCGCAAAAACATATATTTTGTTCTGGGGTGACATTCAATTGCCAAAATAGCAATACCCTGAATCTGGTGTCCCAGCTGTTGCAGGCCAGGATTCATAGTGTCTGCAAAAACATATATTTTGTTCTGGGGTGACATTCAATTGCCAAAATAGCAATACCCTGAATCTGGTGTCCCAGCTGTTGCAGGCCATGTTTCATAGTGTCCGTCAAAACATATATTTTGTTCTGAGGTGAAATTGAATTGCCAAAATAGCAAAACCCTGAATCTGGTGTCCCAGCTGTTGCAGGCCAGGATTCATAGTGCCGCAAAAACATATATTTTGTTCTGGGGTGACATTCAATTGCCGAAATAGCAATACCCTGAATCTGGTGTCCCAGCAGTTGCAGGCCAGGATTCATAGTGTCCGCAAAAACATATATTTTGTTCTGAGGTGACATTCAATTGCCAAAATAGCAATACCCTGAATCTGGTGTCCCAGCTGTTGCAGCCCAGGATTCATAGTGTCCGCAAAAACATATATTTTGTTCTGAGGTGAAATTCAGTTGCCAAAATAGCAATACCATAAATCAGTGGTTTCAGCTGTGGCTGGCAAAATATAATAGTATCCGCCAAAACATATATTTTGTTCTGGAGTGACATTCAATTGCCAAAATAGCAATACCCTGAATCTGGTGTCCCAGCTGTTGCAGGCCAGGATTCATAGTGTCCGCAAAAACATATATTTTGTTCTGGGGTGACATTCAATTGCCGAAATAGCAATACCCTAAATCTGGTGTCCCAGCTGTTGCAGCCCAGGATTCATAGTGTCCGCAAAAACATATATTTTGTTCTGTGGTTACATTCAATTGCCAAAATAGCAATACCCTGAATCTGGTGTCCAAGCTGTTGCAGGCCAGGATTCATAGTGTCCGTCAAAACATATATTTTGTTCTCGGGTGAAATTCAATTGCCAAAATAGCAATACCCTGAATCTGGTGTCCCAGCT